>QLPI01017704.1:0-43359 GCA_003314275.1 Chroogomphus rutilus | reverse complement strand
GACTGCATTCTGGAGATACGCCCCAACGGAGGACTGACAGATGGCATTAAGGAGAATAAGAATAAAAAAGAGTGCGGGGGGTAAAGAAATTAAGGTACTGATTGCGAGGGTGGCAACGAGAATCGTAAGAGCTAGTAGGGAACGGCGTATTTGTCGTGAATAGTTAGCCTAGGATGAGCAGATTTATAAGTGCACTAATAAACGCCTCAACGAACTGCATAAATATCCTTACTTTTCTGGACGTGGCAGTCGCGTGAGCCAAAAAGCAGAAGCCAGACATAGTAAAACTAGTAGAAAGATAGGAGCTGAATGTAGGCTGAAAGACTGATCCCGACAGACGGCTCAGGAAATATGGCATTGCAGTGATAATTGCTGTAGAGATGTCATGACGAACTATAACAAAAATTTATGACATATCTTACCATTCCAAGGCAGGAGAACTGCCGCACCGAGTATGAAGTATATCCATCGTATACGTGCAGTAACTGGGATAGGGAGGTCGAGCTCCTCGGATTGGACAGCAAGGTCCAACTCCTGCTCACGGTCCGGAGAAAGTAACAACCTTTGCTCGTAGGCGTTCAAGTCGGTAGTAGGGACCGCCGGTTGCTGTTGGATCGAGCTTGGTGTAACTGAGGTCATGGGAGCGACGCCGGCGGCTGAGAAGGTTTACATAACACCACATTAGGCACTAGCCATCTCTGTGAGTTCCGGATTGACATTATTTCTGACTTCTCTAATGGTCCAATTCAGCATAGGGCGGGCTGCCGGAGCATGGCACTAAACTCAACGAAACGGCTGGCATTTTGTGTCCTACTCTACGTGCTTTTATTGCATGCCTCGACACTATATCTTTTCGCGCGTGGTTTCCTCTTAAAACGGCTTTCTCTAATAAACGTTTCTACTTGTTCGACATGTACTCTTCCTCCAACACACTCACGTCTGGTTCTCCTCATCATCGATTCCCTGAGATTCGACTTTCTCTCTCCAAACCCAGCGACCATCCCGTCGTCATATTGCCATAATGTTCTTTCTCTCCCTTCCATTCTAACTGCTCAGTACCCCACTCGTAGCTTTATATTCAACACCTTTTCTGACCCGCCTACGGCTACATTACAACGAATCAAAGGCATTACCACAGGCTCGTTACCTACTTTTGTAGATGCAGGTTCAAATTTTGGTGGCAGTCAAATTGCTGAAGATTCCATTATGCATCAGATGACCAAAGCAGGAAGAAAGGCACGAGATCTGACGCATCTCTCTGCTTCTGAGACTCACGTGCAGTAATGATCGAAGATTGCTTTCATGGGCGATGACACATGGACAACTGTCTACCCTACATCATTTGTGCCTAACATGAGTTTTCCGTTTGACTCCTTCAATGTTGAGGACCTTCACTCAGTAGACAACGGTGTTATTCGTCATTTATTCCCCTTGCTAGAGAAGAACGCGACCTCCAACTGGGACTTTCTAATAGGACATTTTCTGGGGGTCGATCACGTAGGTCACCGTCTAGGGCCAGCGCACCCCACAATGGCCACGAAACTCAAACAGATGAACGACACTTTGGCTCGCGTCGTTGAGTCCCTGGACGACCAGACACTACTCGTGGTTATAGGAGACCATGGAATGGACAGGAAAGGCGACCACGGGGGTGACGGAGATCTTGAGACCAGTGCAGCCACATGGATATACAGCAAATCCACACCGCTATCTTCCACTCATTTCACTCCACCACCAGCATTAGCCCCTTATACTACTTTTCCCGGTGCTCCCGTGCCCCATCGCTTGATTCAACAAATTGATATTGTGCCTACTATATCTCTCCTCCTCGGACTCCCCATTCCTTTCAATAATCTCGGAACAGTAATTCCGGAGCTCTTCGGTCGTGGCAATGACAGTGCTCTTCTTGCAGAGGCATTGCGTCTGAACGCTAATCAGGTTAGGGCTTATTTTGATGCCTATCGAGCAAGTCCTAGTGGAGGGGAATTAGACGCTGTCTGGGACGAAATTGGAAGGTCCTGGCATTTTACACTCGACGGTGAAGGCGGACAAAACATATTCGCCTTACACAGTTTCACTCGTCTTGCTCTGGCTTCGTGTCGCTCGTTATGGGCGCAGTTCAATGTGGTCTTAATGTACGTCGGGCTCTTCGCACTAGCTCTAGGTAGCGGCGCTGTCTGGGGACTATTCGTGAGCCTTGCCCGTGGTGTGGAATATTGGGAGAGGAACGGAAGGGCAATCCTCGCGAGAACAATCCTGGCATCTCTTGCAGGTGCAGTGGTAGGCGCAACATCTTGGGCTGTCATACCTGGAATGCCAAAATATTTCGGATATGTTGAAGCCGTCCTTACAGGAACAACACTCGCATCCTCGGTGGCAATGATTTTCTCGACGGTCTGGAGGTTCTCCTTCTTTCAGGAACTTTCTATGCTTTCTATACCCCTTGTCTTGCATGCACTTGCTTTTTTGTCCAATTCTTTCACGTTCTGGGAAGATCGCATCCTTACTTTTTTACTTGCCACCTCCCTTACTCCGTTTTTCCTTTGTCCCTTCATGTATCCACAGGCAGAGGCACGTTTACGCCATCGTATAATTCTCTTCTCTGCCTTGTTTGCTGTTTGTGTCAGACTCCTGAGCATCAGCACCATCTGCCGCGAGGAGCAACACCCTTATTGTCACGTTACATTCTATGCTTCATCTTCACTGCCCTCTCCACCGTTCCTTGTGCTCTTACTCTCCGTCCCCATATCGTTCACATTACCATACGTGGTGCGACGGTTCATGGCCATATCAGCATCAGACAAAGGTCCAGCTCCAATGTTGATTGGATGGGGTCTACGTATTATCATGCTTGAAGGAAATTTCGTATGGATCATCGAATGGCTGGAGTCCATTGAAGTTCTCGGACATCAATGGGAAGGTTTCTTGCGAGCCTCGAGAACAGGATTCGCCATAGCTGCTGTCAGCCTCACATTAGGGGGTAGTATATTGTGGTGGCTCTTGCCACTCTGTCTGGAAGTTCATAATTCTGTTGGGCCATCGGGACAAAACGAAGTCAAAGTTATTGGATTTGCAAACTCGTACGGATCGTCACTGTTGCTCTTCTTTTTGGTTCTGTTCTGCCCTCTTTTTGTTGTAACACAGCTGACAGGCCAGTTGACACTCGTGTTATCAGTTGTCGCACTCCTTGCGCTTTTAGAGGTATTAGACAGCGCAAGGGATGTGCGACTGGCTGGGAAAGCGGCACTGCAAAAGCGGAACGATACAGCTCCAGCTGAAGAGAGCGTTGTGCCCATCATGTTTTCAGAAGTCGTGCCTATCGCGTTGTTGGCATTGCATACCTTCTATGCCACAGGCCATCAGTCAACTCTGTCATCAATCCAATGGAAATCAGCCTTCCTGTTCTCCCGAAACCTTTTGTATCCCATCTCTGCAATACCCCTTATACTTAACCATTTCGGCCCGCAATTGCTCTTCGCGGCAGCAGTCCCGCTGATTGCAACTTGGAATGTTGGGCCTCTCACACCCGCAGCCGAACCCTCAGCAGATCACAAGACACACACTGCAGGATACCCCAACCCTCAATACACCTCCAGTAGCCCACGCGTCTTGGTGTCCTCATTGCGCGCTGCGTTAGGCATGTCACTTTACTTCTCGATTCTCCTACTTAGCAGCGCAGCAAGTTCAGCGTGGTTACGGCGGCATCTCATGGTCTGGAAAGTCTTCGCGCCTCGCTTCATGGCTGCGGGTGCTACAATTCTTGCCGTGGACATTGGAGTTATGCTAGGAGTGGCACTGGGTGTGGGCCGAGTCATACAAAAAGTCGAGAGAACATTCCAACGTTTGATGTAATTAGGTTTCACGTATATGAAAATGCGGCGGAATAGACTTTATATATCCAATAAACACTCATGAAGAGTATGATCAGAGGAGTACTATAGCTACAATAATGACCAAGGTGGAGAATTTGTTTTCAACCGAAAATCGGTATTTACATCATGCACTCCTTAACTCAGTTATCCAAATGGCTATGACTCAGCAAAGGCTAGCTTCTGGATGGATTTGAAACAGCCTACTCGGTCACTGCAGGGTGACTTCCAGGAAGGATCTGGTTGGGGGCTGGATCCAGGACAAGCCGTTGCATCTTCTCCATCACCTTGCGTTCTTTCCTTTCTGTCCGAAGTCGCCTCCTCTGAATACGCGCGGCAGCACCTCTCAATACCCACTGCTTCTGCTTCCTGTCCTTTTCCTCCTTCCTGCGCAGTTCAGTCCATTTCCATTCTGCTTCGACTAGCGCATCTTTGTGGTTACGACCATCAATATTGGTAAGCTCCGCCTCCAAGAAACGCTTATGAGCAAGCTTGCGCTCTTTCATGCGACCTCTGAAGCGGCTATGTTTCTTTGTTCGGGAGTGTGGATTCGAAAGTTCGTCCCCGAGTATGTATTCAATGGCTGGAAACGTCTCCTGATTGTATTCGAGATTCGGGACAGAGGGAGGGGGTGGACGGATTGAGTGAAGATAAGCATCCTGAAGAAGTTTAGCTTTGGAGTTGTTGGATGGTGGATAGAACAAATATGAGGGGCGCCAAGTAATTTCATTAGCTGTTTCGGCAGGTGTGTCGTATGGTTCAACTGTCGGGGAATGATCGGCTTACATATATAGAAACAAGGAAATCTGAAACGTACTATCAGGAATTGGACGCACGGGAGGCTTAGGCCATGGAATGGGAATCTTGATTTTGTTGTCTCCTTCCTCAATGTGGGGAATTGTTTGCACGGCATAACGTTCCCAGTCAAAGCGACCCAAATTAACAACATATTTGGGTGCCGTACAGACTAAACGAGTAGCAAAAACCCTGACATAATTTCAATATGTGTTCGATATAATGTGAAGGGATACGGACGGGGCAACTATGGGCTGCGTTTCACCTGGTAATGGGGGGAATTCACGATCTCCAATGTATAGTTGGCATTTTGAATATGGTACTTTTGGTTGCGAGGGTCTCTCTTGGGATTTGGTTTCTTCTTGCTGTACATGCAGCACAAAAAGTCAGCAAGAGAGAAAAGAACGGCCGAAGGCAGTGTGTACCTGGTGCGCTTTATAGTATACAAGATTTCTGTACTTGTTGACCCCAAATACTTCTCTAATACTACCTCCCTTGTCACCACGTATACGAATGCGGTCACCTGGTACAATGTTCCATTGCCGGATTCTGTCCCTGACTGGTACTGGTCGTGCAATTTTTTGAGCCTTCAAAGATGCCAGGTTCAACTTGGGTATTGGAGCAAGATGGTCCCAATGGCGAGTCCATGGAGATTCGTCAATTGCGCGAAGGGCATTCAAACGAAAAATACCCATTATGGCGATATGTTGGCATCTGTGGACCTTCGTAGACGCGGTTGTACCCGCTCGTACATATTCACTAAAGATGCCTGACCCACAGATCTTCAAGGTAAGGAGCGCACGCGTCGTACAAGCCGATGCTAATACGCTCTTCAAGGCCACGTACAGCGGCGTTCCTGTGTACGAAATGTATGCTTTTCTAGTCCCCCGTATACACGCGATTCACTTATAACGCCATTGCAGGATGGTCAAGTCTGTGGCCATCATGCGACGTCGTTCTGATTCATGGCTCAACGCAACTCAGATCCTCAAGATTGCCGGTTTCGACAAGCCACAACGAACGCGCGTCTTGGAGAGGGAGGTCCAGAAGGGTGAGCATGAGAAGGTTCAGGGTGGTTACGGAAAGTATCAAGGTAAGGAGTGTTTCATCACCTTCTTCCTGACACCATTTATCTTAGCTAACCAGGTACCTGGGTTCCCCTCGAGAAGGGAATTGCACTCGCTAAGCAACACAACATCGACCACCTCATGAAACCTCTTATTGATTTTCAGCCCGCTGCAACAAGCCCTCCACTCGCACCTAAACACCTGAGTGCTCCTTCTCGCATTAAACGTGGACGTGACACTACCACCACAGATGTTCCCAGCGCATCCATGTCTTTGCGGTCTTCTAAACGTAGTGCTGAAACAGCCACCGAGTCTAGGAGTCCTACGCCACTCGGTTCCGAGGATGGTTCAATCACCACGTCCCCCGGCACAGCCTCAGCCACATCTCGCACCCCATCCCCTATTCATGATGCTCCCGCTAACCCTGTTGACGATTCTGATCATCTTGCTTCTCCCCCGCATCGCGCGACGCGTGCACGTACCGCCGCCAATGCTAAGCACAAGTCATCTTATCGCGCGACTGATCCAGAGCCCCCACAACCAGCATATGCGTCAGAGGATGAGGCTGCTACCAGTCAAATCGACTATGCTGATGCCATGCTCGAGTACTTTATTTCCGAGTCCACACAAATACCCCCTTTTCTCATTACCCCTCCCAACGATTTTGATCCTAATATGTCTATTGATGAAGAGGGTCATGCCGCTCTCCATTGGGCTTGTGCCATGGGGCGTATACGTATCATCAAACTTCTGCTCACAATTGGCGCTGACATCTTCCGCACAAATGCTGCTGGTCAAACTCCCCTTATGCGTGGGGTAATGTTTAGCAATAATTACGACGTGCGAAAATTTCCAGAATTATACGAACTTCTACACCGTTCTACCCTCAATATCGATCATAGAAATCATACGGTATTCCACCATATTGTTGATCTTGCCATGACCAAGGGAAAGACTCACGCTGCACGTTACTATATGGAAACGATACTCAATCGTCTCTCAGAGTTCCCAAACGAGCTCGCTGACATTATCAATTTCCAGGCGGAGGACGGCGAAACAGCCCTTACTCTTGCCGCTCGATGTAGGAGCAAGCGTCTCGTAAAGCTTCTTATAGATCACGGGGCTGATCCCAAAATCGCGAACAAGGAAGGCAAGTCAGCGGAAGATTATATCCTGGAGGACGAGCGTTTCAGGAGTTCTCCTGTTCCTCAGTCTCGCATCGGAGGCATGTCGTATCGCAACGCGCATGCTAGCATGCATGGTAATGGTTATGCTGGTCCTTCTACGTCGAGCGGTGTCTATGGATTTGAGAAATTGCCATTACATCACTCTGTTGTTGCTCAGCGTGCAAGCACGACTTGTATTGACGACATGGCAAGCATGCTTGATAGTCTCGCACAATCTTTCGATGGGGAACTGCAAGAGAAAGAACGCGATTTGGCCCAGGCACACGCATTATTAAACAACATTGACACGGAAATCGGTGAAAGCCAGAAAGCTGTAGAAGTCCTCAAGCGACAAGCTGAGGGACTCGATGATTCCAAAATGCGCCTTCGTGAGCTCGAACAGACCCTCAAATTTAAAATGGGACGACGTTATCAGTTAGGATGGCACATGTGGCTTCGAGAAGAGGAGGTTCGTGAACAGGAATTTTTGGCTCGAGGCGGTGTCCTGGATGGCTCGGCGATGACCCTACATGATGAAAATGACCAGGACCTTATTGATCTTCACTCAGAAATCCCGACCGACCCGGAGGAGCTTGCGAAAGCATGCGATAAGCTTCGCCAGGAGATGGCGCAACATCGTACAAAACGCAAAGAAGCTTTCGACGCATTGATCAGGCAGCAAGCTGAAGCTGGTACGGGTGGTCGTATGCCAGAATACAGGAGACTTATCGGGGCTGGGTGCGGAGGTGTCCCACCTTCTGAGGTGGATAATGTTCTTGGACTACTACTTGAGGTCAGTGTCTATTCTTATGATAGCAATAGTCGGTGAACCAAGCTATCTACAGACGCTTGAGTCAGAAGAGTCAAGTACAGAAATTCTTTGGAACGGTCCACAGCAAGTGCGACCCTCCGTCCCAGGTGTAGAATAGCATCTTTCTCAGTTTTTTTTTTCAATCGTCTCTTCTCGTTGACTCCATTGTTGTCATGACGTTGTCTCAGAAGAACGCTGTGTACCCTTCGTGCTAGGTTGTGTTTCTATAAAAACGTACTGTATTATTGAATGATCAATGTTGGAGGTAGTGGCGCCCATGTTCAGTGCTACCGGTGTCCTTCAAATCTAGATTCGAAACCAGTCTATCCTCAAGCCGAGTCTGTGTTTAGGGACAACGCTCCTGCTTTTCATGGACTCTCTTCCCCTGGCTGTTGATTCTGGCGTCAAGGAGGAGTCTGACCTTACTGCTTCTGCCTCTAGTTCGTCACTGCGACTTAGCAACCTTAGCTCTTCCTCCCGTCGCTTTCGCCATGTATCTCCCCCTCCACCTATCCGACTTGATTCTCAAAAGAAAACTTTAGGAACCAGCCAATCTCAACTCATACCGTATAGGCCAGCGTATCCTGAGGTGTTCCATAACACATTAACACTGTCAACTCTGAGTTCATCAGTTTCTCCCAGCATTGAAGTGCATCTCACGTCACCTCAAACACCCACTGCTGTCACGCAAGTCTATAAAGTGATAAGAGGAAGTACTTGTGTCTGGAAATGGATCTGCTTTGGCTATTTCTGCATTACCATTTTTCATAAGTTAAAACATATCGCTGCTGACTGGCCCAACTCCCAACCTCTCGAAATCAAAGGGATTCTGAGTATGCTCATGAGACCCCGAATAATTTTGACACTGATAATCCTTTGGATAGATGATCCAGAATCAATTCTTTCTACTCTTCCTGTCGAACATCGACTCTCGAAGCTTAGCTCCCTCTACCCTGTTCCCCTCTCTCTGAAACCTTTTCTTCTGGGACCTCGAGAGCAAGTAGACTCTGTAGCGGCTTGTATGTGGACAGATGAATCAGGACTCTCGCTAATTCAAGAGTGGGCTTCTTCGTGGTCAGGTGTGCAGTTGAGGGCTGCTAATTGGAGGTTTAAGCGTTTCTTCACACTGGTTATGAATATAGGTCCCATATCTCTGCTTGTTACCCATTCGGCTCCACCGTCCAGTACTGCCTATATGGAACTCTATACACGCCTTGTTTCTCTCTCCCAGATTTTGCCCAATATCTCGTTCCACGTTCAACAAACGTCTTCATCATTGCGCAATTACAACGCATTCATCAATATTGCCCGTTTATTCTCCCCAAGTTCAAAAGTGCTTCTTTTTCCGCCTTCAGCCTTGACAATATGGGGTTCATTACCCCGATCTTCAGCGTTTTTTCTTAACAAAACGAGAGAAACCCATGGACAGTTCATAATTCCCTTATCGCCGTTAGCACTCACCAATATTTCGAGTGCCGACATGTCTCGCAGTGCATTGTTTCCGACATCTGCTTTGTTGCTTGATAGAGGAAATACGTCATGGTGCACCGAGCGACTCTTCACGATTATGAAGGAGACAAAAGGTGAGCCAAACCAGCACTTGGCATCCAACATTGAAATGGGGTTTCATTGGCGTGAATGCATATGGAATATTTGGTTGCGGTCGCATGGACGAATACAACTTCTTGATGAAGGGTGGGGTGATTCAGGAACTCCCTCTTTGTCGCTGCAGTTTGATGCTCTACCAGAAACTGTCGAGGTTCGTGCTCATGAGGTTTCTTTCCTATCTCTGATGAAAGATGAATTTTAGAGTAATCTTCGTGCCCGATTAGCTCGTAAACAACGCTCTGAAACATGCTTCCTTGTCGCTAGAGAGATGGTTGCGTTAGGAGAATGGATCGTAGAACCATCAACATTCGGAGCGTCGGGAGAGATTGGGGGAGATCCAGGTGATAGCGAGGCTAAACAGGCTCAAACAGAATCAACCAAAGCAAAATGGATGAGAGGCATTTGCCGAGAGGTGCGCTCTTCCTTGTATCTATGTACAAAAGAAATAGTTATTTGTTGCAGACCTTGGAACGTTGGGGAAAGGAATTGATATTGGACTAATGCTTCTTAGGCGTTTAAGTACGTGGCTCTCTTACACCTCAAGTTGGCATGACTAGATCTTTGGTGTAATTACAATGCTCCAGGGTTCATGTTACAGATGATACTATATATGAGCCTGTCGGAGATTCGAATTGCTCATAAATACTTGTAATATCTCATTGGTAGCGATACAAAAATGCTCAGGGTATCCCAAGACGCTACGCCAAAGATGAGCATTCCTGACAAACAAGAACAGGGTGATCTCACTGGTTTGAGAGCTTTGATTAATAACCATTCCTCATTCGAAACATCGGCTTTAAATGAAGACTGAAACCCAGTTTTGAAGATGTTGTTCACTGCAGCAATAAATAAAACACACCTTCAGAACATCAATACTCTGCCGTGTGACCTGGCTCAATAGCTCATCTTTGTCATCAAAGTGTCGACCGAACATCTTTGCTGATTCGTATACCGCATGTTCAATTTTGACGGCTACACCACCACCCGCTTGGGACTTTTTGACCATCTACGAATTGTCAGAAAACACGGGGAAGAATTAAAAGTGAATCAAACTTTACATCCATGGATTTATGATTTATTTCCAGTGACGTGCTATCTTTAAAGTGAGCAAACACATGTTAAGATAGATATGCTCTTACATTTTTCCCAACCGAATCACTTCTCGTTTTGAAGTCTGAGGATCTGTCTTGACGACACAGATTGGCGTACCAACCCGTAAGCTACCGTCGAGGATGTCTACCCCGAGAATGATAGGATCCCGTTTACAAAATGCAGCAATAATCTTTAAGCGACAGGGCCAAACTGCTTGAGGAGCCGCGTCCTTCCTTTTCGCTTCCGTGATTTCCGCATTGTAAGCCGTAAAGGCGTCGAACAAGTGGTAGATGATGTCGGCTAAGTTCACACAATCAATTACTGTGAAAACTATGCTGGGAAAAAAAAATGTTACCTTTAAATAAGCGGATTCCGAGCTCTTCTGCAAGCTTTTCCGCTTCTTTGTCTACTGTAACATCGAAGCAGAGGATACAAGCCAGTTCCTTGGCCTTCTCGAGCATTGTCGCAGCACGCATAATATCTTTCTTATGCACGGGACCAATGTTGATACCCGATACGGGGATTTTGCTAGACTTCAGGAAATCTAACAAGGCCTCCAACGACCCAAGTGTGCTAGCTTGTACACAAACACCCTGTCCCGATTTGTCGATTGTGTTCAATAGGCTGGTCAAGTCGGACATGACCTCGTCCTTAAGGTCATCTTCGTCGTCATCCGGGCCTACAACAAGTAGTCGAGAGCCGGCGATGGCCTTGTCGAGATCCGGTGCAGTCAATTTGACACCCAAGGCGGCCTTCACCTCCTTGTTGTGGATATAGGCCGACTAAGAGTGGGTGCAAAGTTATCGGTATATCAAATTTATTTGTTTACCCGGCAACATACCTTGATACGGAGTTCACGCAGTGGTTGAGGCGTGAGTAGCGCGCGAACATTTGTGACAATTGGTCCATTTAGTCCACAAACAACAATACGATCACCCTCCCTGAGGACACCGTTGGATAAAACCACGTCGATCGTAGTGCCAAGTCCTTCGATGACCTTCACCTCTAACACCGTGCATTCGAGCTCTGAAAGATACATCAAGCGGTCACTCATTCGCTGCTGTGTAAGGTTGACCAGGAGCATGATCATATCTGGTACTCCTTCACCAGTAATGGCAGAGGTTGGTACCAACGATACATTGCGCGCAAAACTCTTGTTTTCATAGTAGAGTTCCGCGTTGAGACCCTGTTCGGCAAAAGCAAGCTTTGTTTGCTCGACACGATGCTCGAATTCACGCAGGACACTAGATTTCTGCTTCGCTAATGAGTCTCGGAATGAGTTGTCGGGTGTTGCTTCCCAACCATATATTCGATCAATCTGTGAAGATGTCAAGATGTCCAGTCTGGTAAAAATCACGTACGAAGACGGCAGTTCACCTTGTTTAGAGCCACAATGAAGGGCGTTTTCCGGTCTCGTAGCAACCTTAATGATTCCAACGTCTGTGGCTCCAAACCGTGCTAATGTAGGAGTTGGTGTGAATAGGGTAGAATGAAGGCAGTGAAAGGTGGCAGAGTCCACCACTACTTTAGAACATACCATTATGTCTACCACGAGAATGGCGATGTTACACAGCGAGCTACCTCGTGAACGTAAATTGGTAAATGACTCGTGCCCAGGCGTATCTATGATCAACAATCCAGGAATTTTGTAGTCGAAAGATCCATCCTGGGCAAAAAAAACATGTTAACTCATAAATGTGATCAAAGACATGCAGCATGCACGACATACTACGTTCATGACTGCTGTCTTCGTCTTGATGGCATCTACTGGGAAATATGTAGCGCCAATCTGTTGCGTTATACCTCCTGCTTCGCCTTCCTGGACATTTGTTTGTCGTATCTGCATGGCCTGATGAGTAACCAGTGGAACAAAAAATCTTGAAAGGCATCACCTTATCCAAGAGCTTCGTTTTTCCAGTGTCGACGTGTCCCAAAATGCAACAAATGGGACTCCGCAAATCATCTTTATTTCGTTGAGCCAGTGCTTCCTCGTGCCTCTTTGCTCGTCTCTCTGCTGCTTCCGCTTTCCGCTGAGCAGCTTGTCTTTGTGTAGCAGTCATAGCCGCAGACTCGGACTCGTCAGAGTCATCATCAGAGGATGAATCCTCATCATCTTCGGAACTAGACTCTTCGTTATCTTCGGATGATGATTCTGAGGCCGTAGGGGGGACACTAGGTTTTGAAGTTGACTTGGAAGGTGGGGGCGTCTTCGTCGACATGGTGGTCGGGGAAACGGGTAGTAGGGTCTGTTTTGTTGGGGCAGAAATAGCCGGCGATGGAGAGGTCTTGAGTATTGCTTCACTACCGTTCACTGGATAAAGGGGGACAGTAAAGACTAGGTTGAATATCGCAGCAGAGATTGGATTCATTCATACCTTTAACACTTGCGTTCAAGGTATCTTCATCACTGCTGGCATCCCAACTATCCTTGACACCTAAGGCACTGCCATCCGCTTTGTCCTCTTCATCTTCACTTGCTTCCCAATCATCCTTAGAGATGCCAGCTTCTACCTCCAGAGGTACTATAAGTTCAGATGGTGCCGCTATCTCCGCTTTCTCTTCTTCCTTCGGAGTTTGTTCCTCCTTGGTCGAAGACACCGCAGGAGCCTTTTTCTTCCGATTACCATATACGACCTTCTTCGGTGCAGAAGAGCCATTACTTTGTGTATTCTGCTGCTGTTGCTGCAATCCCTCGATTTTGACGCCTGATTCTAAGAGTGCCTTCCGTCGAATTTCTGCAGCCGCTTTTTCTTCCTTCTGTTTTTTTGTGAGGAACCGGCCTTCTCGTTTCGCTTGTTCCCGTTTAGCCTTGGTGAAAAACAAATAAATCAGGTCTGAAAGGACATATTGAATTGATTCCAACCTTCTCTTTGTCCTTTCGCTTCTGCTTTGCTTCCTCTCTCAATCGTTCTTCTTCTTCAGCCTTCCTCTCTTCCTCCTCAATTCTTCGTCGTTCTTCCTCTTCTCGTCGCTTCGCCTCTTCTTCCGCAAGTCGTTTTTGCTCCATTGCGGCCTTCAACGCCGCGAGGGCACCCGTAGGTTTCTTTGCTGCTGGTGCAGGAGCATCCTCCTTTTTGACTGCTTTCTTCTTTTTCTTCTTCTTGTCAGACTTAGCTCCCGCTGCCCCTTCATCAGCATCGTCGTCAGGTTCGTCTTTCTCTGTGACGGTTGTTTGGACTTGAGGCTGTGGAGTTGGGGGCTCAATGAGGACCGATGGCTCTTCCCCACCTCCCGAAGCCTTTTTTGCAGCAGCTTGTGCCTTTTTCTTCGCCTGCTATGACCATTAGCATGTATATAATGCAGAGCTGAATACGCACTTTCTCCTTTTCTTTCTTGAGTCGCTCCTTCTCCTTTTTCGAGAGGACAGTAGATCCCTCTGTTGCTTCCTCCTCCCTTTGAGATTCGGGTCCGGGTGTGGGTGCCGTCGAATCTACATCCACATCTACTTCATTATCCGGGACCTCTAGAAGAGCGAATTTGAGCTCGCGTATTAATGTCTCAGACTGTACAAACCTTGCTTCTTTGTAGGTTTTCCTTTTTTTCCCTTCTTGTCACTTTTCTCCTTTACTGGGCCCCACTCTTCGTCCGCAAGATCATCAGCTGTTACCTGAATAGGTGCCTTTGATGCACTGATGTCGCCTTTCGCCGCTGCAGCTTCTCCCTCTGATCCTTCTCCTGGTGGAGGACCGTCCTCAAAAGCTACTACGGTTTTCTTCGATTTCTTGTTTTCTTTCTTGTTCTTAGCAACTTTTAAAGTAGACTAGAAGAAAGACTATAATTAAATGAGAGACATATGCAGCTATAGATTCACGAACCATCAGCCCTCCAAAGTCCTGTTCCTCTTGTTCCCCACCTCCATCATCGATGCTCAATGCCGCAAATGAACTCAAGCCTTGAGGCTTTGATGGTAAATCCTCGTTATCTGACCCTTGTGCCGCACCGGCCGACAATGATTTAGGCGGGATGGTCTCCCCTGCGGTTTCCCTGTTGTTTCATTCAGTGTGAGCAAATGGGTCACATATATTGAGCAAAATACCAGAAATCATCATCGTTCTTTTTTCCCTTGCCTTTCTTACTCTTTGGGGGCATTATTGATCAGAGGTGGACCTGGGCCTCAGTTAAGTACTATTGGAAGTATGAACGTAAAATCGAACCAACTTGTCGAAGCAAACGAGCCTCACAAGACTGTTATTATAGACGCTTGTGACTTAACGTGACGTCAGTCAAGTTTTTTGCGGTAATGTCTCTGGCAATTGCCCGAGCCTGGCATACTGTAGCTCGACAACATTCACAACCTCCACTCAACATTAATATTATCAGGAATATTTTATGTCGTCATTTTACTCAATCGACATCGCCGATCGGGACCAGAGCTTTGGTCAAACCGCCAATTCATGGCCAGCCACTTGCTGTGACTCACCCGCATCTCATCACGCCACAGGAGCTTACACCCGGTATTCCGAAATCTGAATATGAAGAGAGGCGGACACGGCTGATGGACAGCCTCCCGGAAGGAAGCTTGGTGGTATGTTGGGCAACCGAGGGAGGACAGCTTGCTGGTTAATGCACTGTTTAATCTAGGTTTGCTTGGGCAGTAATATCAAGTACATGAGCCAAGGTGCGTCTTCCTGCTATCATTTCAAGCCAATTTTCAGTGACCAGAGAGCACGTCTCCAGAGATATTGTATGTTGTCACTGATATCCGGGACGATTGACATGAACAGAACACTCCAGTTACAAGTTTCGCCAATCGTCAGACTTCTGGTATCTAACTGGATTTCAAGAACCTGATGCTGCCCTTATACTTGGTCTGTACTTTCTATTGAAGACATAAGACTGCAACTCACTCAAGATTTTGTAGAAAAGACATCGACGACATCTGGACGTCGATACAAAATGACCTTGTTCTGCAGTGGCAAGAATTCCCGTCGTGAAAAATGGGATGGCGCCAGGTTTTTGGATTCCCTGATGTCGTGGAATGCTTGTCCATTGACCTCGTAGTTTGTTCCTCGATCAAATAAATTGAAGAACTGGCTTTAGCGACGTGGTTTCCATTTTTCGCGCTGACCAGGCCAGTATCCCAAACCACTTTTTGGGCGACTGTAGTATATTGATCTCACATCTTCTGACAGGCCCGAGATACATCCCAATTCCATTCATATCTGAAAGGTATCCTGCCACTGTATCATCATTACTACGTCTCTCCATCGCCTACTTCATATTCGCGGAGGAAACGACGAAGTCGTTCTCTTATAGATTATATCTCACCTTCCACCTCCGGTACATCCCTCGGACTACAGGAAGCCTACGATACGCTTATAGACGGACTTTCCAGTGCCAAGGTCAAGGATTTGGGACGTGAAATCGGGCGGTGGCGTATCGTTAAGAGCACACACGAGCAGGCAGTAATGCGCAAAGCCGCGGATCTAAGTGGAGATGCTCACACTAAGGTATCCTACTATTCACGTGCCGCATGCTATAATCTCTTCATGAATTATATAGACGATGCGTTTCGCAAATATGCGCTCTAATCTGCCAGAAGCTTCTCTGGCTGCACATTTGGAATATCTATGTATGCTAGGTGGTGCTGAACGTATGGCTTATGTTCCAGTGGTTGCATCTGGGTTGGTCTTTGTCTCAGTATTCACTGTGCAATAAATAATGCTGACTTTGCAGAGCAAATGCTTTGATAATTCATTATACATCTAATGACAATTTAATCGAGGAGGGTGATCTTGTCTTGATCGACGCGGGCTGTGAATATAAGTGAGTATCTTCATAACATCTTCATCTAACTGTTGTATATATTTATACCAACAAACACCAAGCGGCTATACTTCTGACATCAGTTCGTGTCTGACACCACGGCAAAACATAATCACTCATGCCATGCACAGCGCGCACATACCCTACCTTTCCTTCTGGTCGGTTCACGCCTCAACAGGCAGAGCTCTATACTGCCGTCCTAAATACACTCAAACACTGTACCGCCCTTTGCACAGAGTCAAATGGGCTTAGCCTGTATGACCTGCACGCCGAGTCTTGCCGTGTCCTAACCAAAGAGCTCAATCGCATTGGGTTCAACCTCCGCGAGCATTCTGCCAGTGCTGGAAATAGCGAGGTGGAACGGGTCCTCTATCCTCATTTTCTAAGCCACTCGGTGGGCATTGGTATGTCATTGGCCGCTCAGGTTGCACGGAGAGGTATTTACTTAGTTGCTTTATAGACTTGCACGAGCCATTTGTGAATCGGTCGAGCCCGTACGTGTCAATGTAGAGAATCATGAAGAATCATGATAGGACTCACCTGTGAATCTTTACCTTACAGAATCCAGAACGGAATGGTCATCACAGTTGAACCAGGTCCTATAATCTCTGCTCTTAACTTTACCTTCACTCACTTTGTCCTCTACAGGTATCTACGTGCCACCTTCTACTTCTTTTCCTAAACAATTCCACAATATTGGCATCCGAATAGAAGTACGTATGATGCGTGGATGTCAATCATTTACTTAATCCTGCCTACAGGATGAGGTTCTGGTACAAAAGGACCACGCTGTGGTCTTGAGTGTCAATGCGCCTAAGGAAGTAAGTTGTATATAACCTCGAGTTGTGCAGTTACTAACCAGCCATGTGTAGATTGCCGATGTTGAAGGCGCATGTCAAGGTGCACTTGGCCTGGAGCCATACTAAAACTAAACATGAGGCATATATTGTTCACATACATGTTCCGAAGCATCTACGAGATAAGACTTGCAAGTCTATCTTGTTACTCAGCTGGTTCATCAATCATGTCATCCATATGACGGAGCTGATCACTTCTCAACCACTTGTCTTCTGGCATGAACCACCAGCTGAGCACCGCGAATATACTGACAGCCCCGAATATAACGCATGCCTATGGAAAGAGTTAGCATCACTATTTATGATGAAGTATTATTGAACACAGCTGACAAAATTGAATGTCTGGGACGTCACTGGGAATACGAATGGAGACAACATGACCTTGAACGGACAGGTAAGACTCTGAAGACAGTGGAACGGTCTAGTTCCCTCACCGCAAGTACCAATAAATTAAACAACGCAGCAGCGAGGTAAAATGGCTTGCGAAATCGACCCAACTTGAAATGGGTAGACTTGAATGAATTTGGTGTCATAGTGAGCCGCAACAGTGCAATGAGTCCATAAGCGGCGATAGTCGGGACCCCGCTAGCGGAAACGAGTGAAGTGAACGCTACTTGGCTGGGTAAAATGGTGCACAGCAAGGCAGCGCCGAAAATAGACATGACAGTCACTGCATTTCTTGGCTGACCGTCACTGCTGACTTGCCCTATCCATTTAGAGCCAGGGAGTACGCCGTCGCGAGCCACCGCAAAGACAAGGCGTGATGCAGCGACTACGGCGATGCTGGTATTCTACGGGATCTGGTATAAGCACGTGTGGGTGATAGGGAGTGTGATATGCAGTCACGTACTAATACCAGTCCGATAATGGCCAAGATACACATGAAAACCGCGCCTCCGCGACCGAGGGCAACGGCATAGATTTGCACGAAAGGCTGAGGAGCATTCAAAGCGAAAAGTGTCTGAAAATCTGGTGTACAGAACAAGAACAGAATTGCTGTTATAAAGCCAAAAAAGCCTGTGGCTACAGCTCCGCTGAAGATGCCACGTGCAGCAACAACACTAGAGCAAAGATGTTGTAAATAGCTTTGTTCTGAAGTAGTAGATTATTTACCTTGCGTTCTTTGTCTCTTCTGCAATGTGTCCCGAGGCATCGAATCCGGTAAGAGTTCCTGCAGTAAAGAGACTAGAAGATCAAGTCAATATACAGAAAGTTATCGTGCGCATATACATACAAAGACAAGATCCAGTTCCAAGCAGGCGGAGCACCCGTGCCATTATCTGTGTACAATGAATATTCCGAGTATATTCACGTAGAGAGACTCACACGTAGCAGTAAATACGTCCTTGGCTGAGCGGAAACCATAAGTCTTCGAAACACCAATGGGAAGCCAAATGACGCAGAGGAGAAAATCGAGCATGATAATGCCGATCGAAAACCGAAAAACATGGGAATACCATCTCGCTGAATCGAAGCGAGATTAGACGAGCATCAGACATGACGGTCCACGTACGAGGCAGGTAAGTCACGGCAATTCCCATGAAGAAAAAAGCTTCGGAAACGATCCAAACGAGGGCGCGCCATTTCATGTTGTTAATGTCGATCCCACCAGGAAATTCAACATCGTATACGGGAAGAAGAGATACCAGATAGTTGGCCGTGGTCTGAAAAAACATGCACAGTGAAGCAAATGACTCAGGTGAAACCCGAATAAATTATACCTGTGAGTTGCTCGCAGCAAAAGTCATCCATGCTGTACATGCCCACCAAGCGACCATAAATCCAACAAATCTGGCGTGTTTGGGGCCTGCGCTCTCTGCCGCCCAGATATATATGGAACCACTTAGTGGAAGGGCAGAGCAAATCTCAGCGAGTACGGCAGCAGTAATCCACATGAACACCAGGGTGATCAAATATGAAGACCTTCGACGATAACTTGTTATCACAAATGATATCCAAGGATGCGCAAGCCTACCAGAGTGCGGCAGGACCGCCAGCCTCGATCCCCAGAAAAAAAGCAGACCTGGGGTGTGAATCGTTATGTGGAGTACACTCTAGTACCATTTACTCATTTCTACCTTACGCCTCCAATGAAGTTGAGGGCACAAAAACTGGCAGCAAAACTCTCGACTATATCCCAATTACGATGCAACGTCTAATAACAGTGTTAAATAGTGTATATAAATCCTGTGAGATGAAAAATCGTACTTGTTTATATCCAAGCTTTTGCTAGAGGAAACAAAATTATATAGGTCAGTACCATACAGGAACCCCTCGTGAGGGGTGAAAAAAAAGGCGACACTAGGGCTTTCCCTACGCAGTATGAGCTGATCAGGGTGATGGCGGTGTGATCTCAACCCAAGACTGTTCGGCTAACGTCTACCACACCGAGTTTAAAATCTCCTATGAGGTAGGAAGAAATTCAACCGGGGGGAACCGCTAGCTTCACAGACCGGATACCCGCAGCCAATTCAAGTGTATGGTAGAAAGACTTTACCAGCTACTTGCTAGCTCACGCCCCAATCGCGTAGAGATAACCCCTCGGCGTGTGCCCGCAATTACCAACCAATTGCAGTTCGTCTCGATCTACCGTGGAAGCGATCTCGTCGTCGCGCTTGAGGGAAGGTATGGACATTTCGGTTGAATCGATAGATGATAGTGGTGAGAGTCAAGAAGACGAGTGTCACTGCAGTTTTAGACGGAGCCTGAACACGAACGATATATACTTTTTTAAGGTATGCCGGAAATTGATCCGGTGCCTGATCGACACGATCGATCGAGAGTGGCTGAATATGCATCGGAAGGACCCTGGTTGGCTGCTGGGAATGGCGGCTGGGAACTCCTGTCCGGACGGAGGTCACCATATTTTGCTGGATTTGGAGAGGCCATCAAAATGTTTGCAAACTTTATCCGGACAATTGGACAGGCCTCTCAAAAAAGCCCCAAAAAGCCCCCAAAAATCACTGGTTAGGATTCTTCGCCTATCAACAAAGTTGGATTAAATTGATTATGTAAATGGAAAACAAGCTTTGATCCTGTAATTCACCAATTCAACAAAATTTTAACATAGAAAAATGATAAATGGAATGCATGACATTCGAACCCTACCCAAGCACCACTCACACATGCACTCGTACTATACCACGGTCCTTCTGGGACCATATATTTGACCTAGCATGACCTAGGTCGATTCGCCCGGATTCTGGACAAGCATTTTTACTCTTGGAGCCCCATTTTGGTCCGGATCGCGGACAGGACTTAGTAGGGATAATCCGGGGTCCTCACTCTGATGAATATGAAACATGAATCTGAAAAGAGTTATTCTGCTCGCTGCAAGCAATAAACATTCCGAGTTGAAACGAGTGCTGTCTGCACCCCATATAGTATAAACGGGCCATACCCTTTTCACAGAGCATGCGACGACTATTATTGACCGGGAGGCAGGGCTCAATTCGCATGTTACGTTCAGAGATGTTCAAGTGGTTCAACCACAGGATATGTTACTTATGACACAAATTGGTGGCTGCGACGTTAAATATCCAAGGACAGCCAAAGTTGGAGCAGAGATACTGGTTGACGAATTGCCACGCTGAAAACCCAATCTCGTATATTTCCTGGAATCATAGAGCTTGTCTGTAAGCCTCTGAAATAACCCTGCTTTTCCCAAGTAGACGAGTCATAACGACATCCAAGGAACGTCTCTAACTCCGGAGTGTTACCCTTGTCATCTCCTCTTAAAAATAGCTCATTTCTGTCCCAATGCTGGTACATGTTGGGAAGCAAGGCTTTGCGGTGGGGAGAGGGCAGGCTTGCCAGCAGCAGTCACGTAGCATGCTGACAATCCTCCGTCAACGGTGAAATCAGAGCCCTGGAAAGAGCAAATGTAAAGATTGAGATGAATATAGTCTAGAACACAAACACGGATCTGGGAGTGAGTGTATAAGGGAACATACCGTAATGTAGCTGCTGTCGTCGCTAGCCACTGCAAAAATATCAGTCGTTATTTCTCCGTCGGAACCATACCAAGTAGTTGTGACTAAACCACACAACCAAGCTGAAAAAACTCACAAAATAGAGCTGCCCGAGCCAGTTCAACAGGTTCTCCGAAACGGCCCATGGGAAGATGGACGAGACGGCGTTCCCGCTTTTCTGGCGTATCAAGAAAGTCCATTAGGAGTGCTAGATGTTCATAAGCATAGGCGAAATTCATATGATACAAATGCTCTGAGACATACGTGTCCGAAGGGGACCCCTGGAAGCCAACAGGCATCAGGCATGAGACAGTTTGAACTTAAGGATAAGGTAGGACTAACGGGCAGAGAGCATTGACCCTAATACCTTCTTTGGCATGGACCATGGCAAGTTCGCGCGACATGGCCAATACGCCCCCTTTAGAGGCAGTATCTAGAATATATCGTAAGTGTATAACGTGAGGAGGCGAATATGTAGGGAACGGACAGGCCAGTTGAGGAGTTGCAGCACCCATAAGGGCTACGAAACTTGCAGTATTAATGATGCTGCCTCCCTTGTTGAGACCCTTGTCGGGTTCCACGGGGTTGTTGCGCATAGCAGTTATCGCATGCTTACATCCCCACCAGACACCTTTCAAGTTAATCAACATAGTAAGGTCCCAGATGTCCTCCTCAGTGTCGAGCGCAGTGGAATCGCGTGGATGCATTATTCCTGAAAGTGACAGAGAGAGGCTTGCCTTCTCAATAATTACATGTGAGAATCATAAAAACTTACCTGCGTTGTTGAACTACGATCCAGTCAAATAGTTATTCAACAGGTGTTCATGCAGTTTTTAGGCATGCTCACCATTACATCCAGCCTTCCAAACTTCTCTACCGTAGTTTCCACCAGTTGCTTAATGTCTGCCTCTTTCCCCACATCGGTCTTCAATACCAGGGTCTTGGCATTTGGATATAAATTTGCAATGTGCGTCGCAGCACGTTCCGCGCTTTGGAGGTTGATATCAGCCAACACGACACTGGCACCCTCAGAAGCAAACAATATGGAAGATTCGAGGCCAATACCACTAAAGTGAGTGAGAAAGTCAGATTAGTGCACCGCACAATCGTCAGGTTTCACGCACGATCCTGCTCCAGTGACAACAGTTACCTATAATGAAGGGTATGGATACCATCGTAGTATTAATAAGAGATAGTCTGCGTATCTCACCTTGTGTTGGAGACGTGGGGACATGATAAACGCGATAAGCCACTAAGCGAAGGCGGAGTCGGAAAGAACGAACCCTTGGCTCTTGGCGTCCGGCTCAAAGGTCCGCACCTCCTTGAATGCCGAGTTCCAGGGGTTTGTCCAGATCCGACAATCAGTGATTCAGTGAGTCTTCCACTTCTATATTATTCTCAAGAAGTAGAAGACTATAGAGAATGTCTTCCTGTATTCTGCATTCATTGGCTCGATTCTTTTTCAACCCAAAGCGGATATATTATAAGCGATCAATATCAACTACATCGACCATAGTATAACCAACTCGAGACTCGCATAAACCTGTTGTCCTGCAACATCGGTTGATTTTACTGACCAAATGGGAAGACCTGTGTGCAGAAACCCTTCACTGGTCCAAAAAAGAAGTCAAGGTTGGTGTTCAAGGTGGTGCGCAGGACGCCAGTTGGGTTGGGGTACAGTGAACGCACAGTCTCATTCACAAATTTGGTGTATACTTCACAGGTGTTGAAAGTGGGGGACGTGGGATCGTGGACAAAATTTCCAACGCCTTCATTGCGTCCAGGTTGGATACGGTGCGCTTCAGCCACCTTCAAAATCTCTTCGCCGAGTTCCGGGCTTGAGAATCCGAATGTCCTGTTTGCTCGGAAGAATCCTGTAGGCATCTGGCTGTTTTCGAAGAAGCCGCGTGCAACATCCAAATCGAGCTGTCCGTTTCCGACACGGCCATCGACGAAGAAGAGAACGGGGAAGACCGTTTCCGCATAGGCAGTAAGGAAGCGTGGTGTCACGAATGAAAAGTTAGGGTTGGTAGCAATTGATTCTTGGATCCGCTTGAATTTGAATTCTCCGGCTACGGTCAAATTATATTTCCCGTTCCCGAAAAGCTGACTGAAGGAGGAGAACTTGTAGCACAGTGTCAGTGGCATCCACCATATATAACGAGTATGCAGATGCTCACTTCTTCAAAAAGGGTCTCATTGAAACTGTGATTATCACCGAAGAATGCGTCGCCTAAACATTTTTAGTCCCTGATTATGCGAGGAAACTGGAGAGACAATGTACCGCGAGTCATACTGGTATCACCTTGAGAATAGGAAGATGTCACCAGTGGGTAAATGTGAACAAAATGATGATATGTTACCCTCGAAAACAGCATGAGTGTCAAGCCCACCAATCATAGCTGGTGGTGGTAGATCAGGGCCGGTTGAAGGGGTCTTGCCGCCGATGCTCAAGCGATTGGTAATGGGATTGCCATCGACAAGGAAGACACCATAGGCAAGAAAGACAGCTAGACCATTGTCCATGTTAAAGCCTACGCATAAAGACATGTAAGAAGCTATGTCGCTACCAGTACGAACAGAGGGTAACTACATACCTTCTTGAACAGCGTTAACGATTTGTGCAGGAGTCACAATGCCGTTGCGAGGAAGCCACTTGAAACCCTCCAAATTAGAAAGTGACCCTCCTAGAGGCAATGTACTTACTCCATGGGAAGCAAGCGTGTTTAGACCAGGACAAGGGCCACGTATGTCACCTGGTAGCAATGGCTCCCAGGGATGAGCAGCGTCATTGACCAGCTTAGCTGACGTGTCATTTAATGGTCCGGGAGGGAGCTCAGGGGAACGACGCTCGAGTGTCGGGATGATGATCTCGAGTTCTCTCTTGGAAAGACCTGCGAGTGTCCGGTAGGGAGGAAACGCTACAGCAGAAGCGGCTAGGGATAAAGCGAGAATTGCTGAAAAACCAAACATTGTTTGCAAAACAATTGATTGGGAGGTTGCAACATACACGAGGGCTGCTTTTGTATCGTCATGGGCCACTGGCCCATGGCAGTGCCATCGAAATAAGAATAGTGGACGTCGTCAGGGTCACAACAGAAAGGCACCTTTGTTGAAAGGGGGCAGCGCAGTCACTGTACTTTGATATTGTACATTGAGTATTTCAAATACGAACAGACAATCCGAAATCTTTGCAGGCTTTGCCGCTTCCTCCGTGACAGGCTACACATTCGTGCATCGACTGTTGTCCAGCCCTGCCGATGATCCGACGACAGGATGTCCATGTTCTCTCTCACAGACACACGATGCGATGTGAGGTGACTCGTTGCGAACCTGCGCCCGGGGTCGACATCCATCGAGAAGGACTTGTCTCATCGCACAAAGTGATGCATAATACCCAGGGAACAACACAGCAGAGCTTCAGTCACAGCACAGGAGATTTACAGATGGCAGTGTGCCCATGCGAACTGCGGTGACAATTGCTGCCGAAATTGACTCCATGCTCAAATATCTTTCTTGACTTCCAAAAATATACATTCCGTTCTGTGGGATCCAGACCTCCTCTGTGACACTGACATGTCGTGTTCATTTTCGGACAGAACTCGCATTTTGATCTCAAGGGTATGATAGAGGCTCAAAACCATCTCCTATCAAGAACTAGGAAAATCTCTCTCAGGAATGGCAACTATGTTGAATTTAGGTGATGCTGAGCAAGGACCGCGGAAAGAGCAACTGTTTGGCTTGAGCAGAGGTAATGGCTCGTTGCAAACAGATGAGGAATTACAAAGAATGTGTGACTAATGTGACATGGGACAGGTGCGGGTCAAACTATTCCAACAAACTAAATTTAGTTTCCGCTGGAATCATTTTATTAATACCTCGCACGGTACGACTGGACTGGTTTACAGTCTCTGGATCTAACGTTCCGGCTATCCCCTGCCGCATTCTCCCGAGTCACCGTGAACTAACATGACCGATCCGCACACTTCGATTGTTTTCTTATTCCTCAGCCGGGATTTCAAAAATTCTGCAATACCCTTAGTCTGCCACAGAACGGCACCCGTTCTTAAACCTACCCTTCGTGCTTAAGCTGTCGCCTTTGATTCGAGTCTCCCTTCACACGGTGTGAACGGCTTCACAGCAGTGTCACAAATTCGGATCTTTTTCCAAGTTCAAAACTTTCATACCCTTTCGATCAATATGATCTGATAAAAGGAAAATATTGACATGGTACACTGGATTGTTACTTCAAATCTCCCACCTACTGCCTCTCCTTTGCGATTTTGCTATACATGGTTACAAAGCTACACACAGCTATTTCAAGATGATCAACAACATCAAGTTGTCAATGTCGTATGAAACTCTGTACTATGGACGATACCTCTCACCTTGATACCTAGGGCCTGGAACCTGTCTCAGTGAGAGTGTAGCTCGCTGCAACTCTGCACTTCCATGCACTGTATGTTCATGGTTCTTGGGAAGAACCGTAGATACCGCCTTGAAATGAAATTTCCCCTGATTTATTAGCGTTTGACACGAAGTCCAAACTTCTGAGTGGCAACATGTAGTAAACAGAAGGTGATTATTCAAAGTCAGGCGATGACTTAACAACGTACCCAAAGCAAGGGGAATATGGTTCCATCAGGACTATCGCTCATGTGTCCTGGTATCAGAGAGTGAGGGAAGTTGTTCTGCTAGCTGAATTTATATTCTCACAAGGATAATACCGGTTCCAGAGTGACCTTCTATTTGGGCATGATTTGCTTTGGATCTAGGAGTTGAGTCTGAAAGGAAAAGGATATATCTATCAAAACGAGACAAATTGTTTGGAAAACAAAACAAAACATGCGTGACTTTGGTGATTGATGCAAACTTCTAAATATGTGCAGAGTTGAGTGGAGTCACAAGGAAACGAATGTATTTAGTGTATGGAACAAAGCGTAAGTGAACAATCAACTGTTACACACCAGCGTCCACTCGTTTCCCTCGTGAACTCCAGCCGAACAAATAAACGTCACTGGCGCTGTAGCTTTGTCTCCTGCTCTTGACACCATCACAGTCCCTAGTAGCTCAGAGTTCTGTCATCTTGAATGATGTTTTCAACAGGTTTTATGATGGTAGAGTGTCTTGTAGACAGAGACAGGAAGATCTAGCCCAATACTCCTCATATTGACTCAAACCTTTATCAGTGATTTGGAAACATCGAAGCGGCATGATTGCTCCTTCCCGGTGTAATCTATCTCATTCATGGTGGGGGGAGGAGGGTTGCGGATATACTAAGAAACAAACATAGGCGGTAAAATTTATAAATTCAAGTTTTCACTTCTATGACCCCTCCGCAACCTCGAGAGTGATCCTTTCCATATAAGCCGAGGCGCTCAACAACCCCTGGAGCACCATAGAGACGGTGTTGGAAGGCGGCTGTAGTTGGTTTTTCCTTCTCGATCGTCTCCGTAGCTTACCCAGTCATATAAGCGAGCAATAAACTCTCACCCTGTTCCAATGGCTCTCACAATACAGAAGTCATAAGATCGTTTCGGAGAGCGGCTGGGCAGTGCGTGGTTCTTGAAGTGTGAGCGATGACTGACCAATGAGCTACCTGGTAGTATTTCAGAATTGTGTACATCATCTCCATGTCTCTGTACAATTCTTTCCCTGACTCCCTTGCAAAAACACATCAAACAGGCTCCTCTTGTGACTAGAACTTTCTGCCTACCAAAATTAGGTCTTGGATTTATGGAAGAAAAATGGATATAAAAAACCCTCTATAACTAAGTGTCTTGAAAATTTTCAAGCATATGGTAGTGTTGCGTGCTGATACACTTTTTCTTACTTATGACTTTGGCCATAATAGATGATCATCGTCGGACATTTGGGTGTCTTCTTTTGTTGCGTGAGTCTACGAGCGTCTGTTGGTGTCCTGATAGTAATGGAAGATCCACATAAGGTATGACTTTATCCTTGATAAGCTATACCTCAACATAAGTAACACAAGCATCGTTCCTTGAGAAGCTCTACCAAGTATGTAATATATACCTTGGTTTTTAAATAAATACACAAATAAATCAGGTTACTTTTTAACCGGTTTATGGCCCTCGAGGTGTTGTGATGACCGGTCCACAAGTTACATTATATCAACTCAGGTGTGCCACTCATACGCTTCCGTGTTTATCGTTTTTGGCTCATCTTTGGCTTCACCGTGGTGGTAAACGTTGATACCACTAACAGTACATGCGCGCAACATTCTTGTCTTCATATTAGAGTTCCGCGCTGAGAGTTTCGTGCTGAGAGCCTGTTCGGCAGAAGGCAGAGGGTTTGTTGCTCGAGATGATAACCCGTGATCAGGTCGGACGCGCGGATTAGTTTCACTGAGGAGTCTTTAAGAAGTTTCGTAAAGTAGTTCCTGGCCATACGCGTTCAGTCTGGAGGGCACACTGTGGATAGCAAGTCGCCTTGTTAAGAGTTAAGAACCTTTTTCTGGTATCGTAGCAATGGTAGCGATTGAAAGGGAGCTAGGGACGACACGAAAGTAGTAAAGGCGGAGAAACCCGCCACTACTTTAGAACATACCATTATATATATAGCGAGCTACCCCGTGACCATAAGTGGGTGAATGACTCAGGCCAGGAATAAAGGAATTTTGCAGTGGAAACGACCATCCAGTGAAAAGAACGTGTCAACCTGATATATATGCGGTGGAGGACACGTCATTACAGTATTCACGACTGCTCTTTTCGTATTGATGGATCCTGTTTGGCCTTGTTGATTATTTGCTACATTGTCTGATGAGGAACTAGTGCAAGAATCATGACCTGATTTGGGAGCTTCGTCTTTCCAGGTGAACATGTGCCAAATTCGTCTTAGTTTTTCCTTGAGTAGAGTGATGGACCAAAAACACGGTCTGCTACTGGACACACGTGATTCTCCGCCGTGTTTCAGGATGCGCCGCGGACCCTGAACTGTTCGCGGAGTCTTTTGGGCGAGTTGGACTTTGCACCCTCTCTCGGGTTTCTCATTGTTTCCGGTCCTCAATGGACAAAAATTCGCGTCTTTTGGTATCAGATGAAAGAAGAAACATATCCTCTCTTTTAAACCCGTCAGAAGCTATGGATTCCCCCCTTTCAAGTCCCGAACCTGGCTATGAGGAATTTAATTCGGAATTACAAGTACAAAAATTTCCAAAGGAAGAGCAGCACCCTGCTATAGCTCTCTCGAGCCATGCTGATCCCGCTCCTCCCTCTCGCCATTTTCACCCTCTCTCGCATATCGACTCGATGCAGGCTCTTCTGGCGCAAACCACACCCGACACAAATTCATTCCCTTTATCCCGAGCTTCTTGGGATGGAGATGGCTCTCCTCCCCAAACCCTCGATGCATCGGTCCAGAATCAGAGATCCCGGGATGGCGCGGAAGGTAAGAGTGTATTTTGGCTGTTATTAAGTCTTCCTGTTCATTAAATACGTTTTACATCTCAGAATGGGACCAGAGGGGCACTCCTCAGAGAGTTTCTAGTCTTCTGAACGGATCTGGTTCGCATCTATTATTATGTTATAACCCAGGGAGAGTCTCGAGCTGAATTGCTCTTGTACTCACACTTGTGCATTTCAAGCTACCCGTGGCACGAAATCTGCCGGAAATAATGGAAGTTATAAAAAGAAATCCAGAAGAAATTCAAAAGCCATAAGAGCCAAAGCTGTCGCAGCTCCTTTTCCTCCGTCACGTACGTATCATTAATTGCCAGCCGGATTCGTTTTCATCTACCATTGAGTTCTGTGACATTTTTGTCATCATGGATGGATCGATGCAATAAAATTCGATCTCTATGTATCCTGTTATTTGCACCGGCTTACCCCCCCACTTCAGAAATCCAGTATCCCACAGAGCCTTACATCCCTCTGAATTCGACGCACTGTACTCAACCATCCGTTGGGCTCGGAGAGGCCATGACGACTCCCATTCCGCTTGCTCCACCGCAGCTACCAACAGCTCGGAGACGAAAATCGAAGAATGCAAGGCGCACAGCAAATGATGCAGATAAGCAGAAATCTCCAGAGCCCCGTAGGTATTTTCTCAACTTGGATTGTTGCTAAATACGGATACGTATCATCGGTTGTAACCCCGCTCCCTTCTTTTTCCCACGTTCGATTCCGCCGTTTGCATCACTCACCAACTTATCCCGCATGTTAGGTTCAGCATCCGAGTTTCAGACTTCAGACCGTGTCTCCGTTCGTCTCGCCGCACGCGACACTTTCACTAGTCCATCAGCTCCCCAGTCTATCGCTAGTCCTGATCTTTCCCACACTCAACCTGCCCCTCAGGGTCAGCCATTTGAGCAACATCAGAATGTTAATGGCAAGCGTCCCTTGGAGTATGAGAATGGGCAAGGTACGAAATCCACCGGACAGAAGAAGAAGAAAAGTGGTGGCGTCTCCGTAAACGCACCTCCGCACACTCTCAATGGTTACGGTGTGCCTCTGCACTTGAGCATGAATGGGGGCGGACCAAGTGTCATTCCACTTGACCCATCATTTTTCACTGGAGTTGGCCCTTCTAATAGCGGTGTCCCTGTCCTGAATTATTCTCCCGCCACTCAACAGTCATTCTTCTTTCGTGACCCGTCTCAACCTCATTTCCTGCAACAGTTTTACCCGTCGCAACCAAGTGGATCATCTCAGCCACACCATTATGCACTTGAAGGTGTACTGGCTCCAGAAACGCTGACCCCGGAATTACAATTTGCCCGGTGTATGTCAAATAGGTACAAACCAGACCCATTCCCCCGGTGTGTGAGTTGTACACGTCGCTGGGCAGGAGATACTTGTCGGTTTCAGGGTATCAGGTGGGTGCATCAGTTAAAGGGAGCGGTAGCATCCCGCGGTTCCCTTCATAGTCCTGCGAAATCGGGGCTTGTTCCAATTCATTCTGATCTAACTGTTTCTTCAAATTTCGTCTCAGGTTCTTCCTTAGGGATCAGGAACGACGTGTACTAGGAGTGAGTTTTGTCGACAGCCAGAGCCCTGATAGTTCAATTATGAAATTTCCAAATACTTGGAACGTTCCCCTGGAGCCTGCCCAGATTTGGATATTGAAGGTGGGGGACTCTCATCCCACAGCTGTGACCAGATGGATTAATGCTAGTGCAGTGCACAGTTGCAAAGGCGCTTCTTCCGACTCTTAAATCTGAACAGGAGCATCTTCGGCTGTCAGAGGTGATTCGTCGTCCACGGGAAACTGAAGTGCGTTCTACATGTGGTATGTTGTGTTTCTTGTCTTTTTCTTGTATCATTGACAAAGCATATGCAGACACATGTATGACCTCTATTTTCGCACGTGCATGGATGTGTCGAGTGTGTGGGAGAGAATCCTGCGAAGACTGCTTTCAACAGGTTCGCGAACTCACACATCCGACACGTGCTTTAACCGCGACGGGTGAAAAGAAGGTACACTCAAATCCACTCTTTTTAAGTTGTATCAAGAGACAGGAGCACGCGCTTAAAGACTTTTCGCCCGTGAGTAGGTTCTGTTGTGAAGAGCTTGAGACTGTGGTCAGGGAGATGGAGGAGTTGCTCCATTTAAAAGAGGAAAAGGATCAAGCCCACTTGAATGCTTCTGCGCTTCATCACCACATCTGGACTGCTCAAGACCCAGCTGAGGCTATGCCTAATGTAGCTGGGTCGATCAGGACAACCCCGGAAACCAGCAGCATTCGGACATCCCCTGATCAAAGTGTATCTCAAATATCCCTTGATCCCACCCTGAGCAGGGCAGAGTTTGACTGTCCACACCCTTCAGAATCTGAAGTCGAACCTCATTCATCTCAGGCTTTTGTACCTGTTTTCCCTGTGCCTCTACCACACCCAGTTGCGGCCCGAATTGGCGACCCTTTAGATCCTGCTCTCGTCCCATCCCACCATTATTATGTATTTGATCGCACAGTGTCCGATGCACAGTTCCAGTCGTTATGGAGTCGTGGTGAGCTCGTGCTCGTGACCGGCCTTCTTGACAAGTTCAAAATATCTTGGACACCGAACTACTTCATCCGGAATTTTAGTCAAAGCAGATGCCTGATACTGGAATGCCACACTCATGAGAATAAGAGTGTTAACGTAGGCGAGTTTTTCTCCCAGTTTGGCATGTATGCAGGCCGGACAAAGTGTTGGAAGTTGAAGGTACTACGATTGAATTGTCAATGAGTCTGGTGCTGATATCGTCCAGGACTGGCCTCCGTCCTCGGATTTCAAATCGACTTTTCCAGAACTTTACGAGGACTTTAGCCGTGCGGTACCTGTTCCGAATTATACGCGCCGTGATGGAACGCTCAACATTGCCTCACACTTCCCGACAAACACTATTGCACCTGACATTGGTCCAAAAATGTACAATGCTTTCGTACGTGTGATCTGTCAATAGGGAGTTCTATACACTAAACCATTATTCAGGCTTCCTCTGAGATGCCTGGTGGCAAAGGCTCGACACGTCTGCATATGGACATGGCAGACGCGGTTAATATTATGCTATATTCTGAGAAGCGGCCTGATGGTGGGGAAGGCATGGCGGCTTGGGATATTTTTCGTTCCGAAGACTCTGCCAAGATCCGCCGTTTTCTTCGCAAGCATTTTAAGGGCCAGTTTTCCAACGACCCCATACATGCCCAGACATTTTATCTCGACATTCAAATGCGGCGGCAGCTATTTGAGGAATTTGGAGTTAGCAGCTGCAGGCTTTACCAGCGACCAGGAGAGGCTGTGTTCATCCCAGCCGGATGTGCTCATCAAGTAAGCTGAATGTTATCAGCATTTTAACTCGTTGATGACACTGCTGGCAGGTGGTGAATTTGGCGGATTGCGTGAAAGTCGCGTGCGATTTTGTCAGTCCAGAGAACGTTAACCGTTGCTCATCACTAACACGGGAGTTCCGAGAGCAAAATCAGATGCAGGCGTGGAAAGAGGACGTCCTGCAGCTATCTGCGATGCTTTGGTATTGTTGGCTCAATCTCAGCCTGGTCGAAAAAGCTCCCACCGAAGAAGAGGATTCTGATGTTGTGCATCTAACATACACTGACAAGCAATAATTTGGAAAATAAATACGTTGAGATGTGAGGGTGAGATGTGCGTATGTAAGAAACAGGTTGCCAGAGTGACAATGATGCGTGAATGACATTGTGATAATAAAGCCCAGAATACCACGATTACCCTAAAGAAGTATGAACGGAAAAATATCAATATAGGAACTTCCGGAAAGGGATCTTCCTCAGCACCGAGGCTGCTGCTCTGCGCAGCCACCGAAATATAGAAAAGATCCCCCAAAATTGTCAATGAAACGGGGGATCATCCGGCTCAGCAGACGAGTTCGTCCGAGAAATACTCGGCAATGTAAGGCCATCTGTATCGTTGTCACCTACTCCAGGAGTATTATGGAGTACGGCGGCAATCGAAGTGGCAGAGGTAACAGAGCTGATGGCCCGTTGTCCTAAAACCGTGGGATAAGGTCGGTCTGACTCCTGCTCTGAGTCTTCCAAAAATTGAATCAACGCTTTTTCTCCAGTAACCTGAACTGGTTCATTCTCAATAGGAGGGAGCTCAATAGTAGAACGAACAGGGGTTTCAATGACAGCTGGTGGTTCAGTGATGGGATCCTGCGTAAAGTCATCATCTGATGACAATCGCCATCGTTCTGCGCGAAATAATTAGAGTTATTTCATACAAGTAATAATCACTTGCCAGGACTGGAATCCGAAGAGAAACTGCCACTGGAGGAACCTAGTTTGAGAGACATTAGCATGGATATAGTAGATAGATTATTGTCGAGACAAACGTCGAGCGGCCTTGACTCCTGTACGGGATTGTTTTCCAAAGATCCGGTTCGAAGCTGTAAACCTATTTCGTAACCATGCATCCAATCACGTCGCAAGAACATACCGTCCGCTTTCCCGGTTACGGGAGATTCAGAATCATTATCATTCAGTAATGGGACGTGTGTACCCCGTGATGGCGAGCCGCGAGTTGAACCAACCGGCACATACAGCTTATTAGCCACGGCCTGGGCTTGAGCAGCTTGGTCGAGACTGATGTTTTTCGCCATTTCGGGCCGTAATTCTGCCCACATCTGGAGAGCTTTGATAGAACCCCACTCAATGATCTTGTCGTTGAGCCAAGAGTTTGTCACAGGTTTGGTAAGGAAGTCATTACATCCAGCCGCAAGAGCTGCGACACGATCACTCTGTAAAGACGAAGCTGTTAGGGCGACAATGATGACCTGAGAGCGAAAGGGTGTCGAAGCTGTAGATGACGTCCGAGAGTCGGGAGTTTCAACGGCACGCCGAGAAATTTCTCCCGGACTTGAAGGGAAGTGGCCAATGTTTTCAACCTTTTCCAGACGTCGAATTTCTTTTGTTGCTTCAATGCCATCCATGACTGGCATTTGTATGTCCATCTATGGGCATGGTACGTAAGCAACAATCGCAGGAAGCTAGAATCAAGGTTACCAGTATGATATGGAAATTGCCATTCCGCCACTTCTCAACAGCTTCTCGACCATTCCACGCAACTTCATATTTTATTTTATTTCTGCGCATAAATGTGGAGAGAATGGTTTGATTTATTGCGTTGTCTATATAATGCATGACTTGTAGAGGGTGCAAGCATGGTCAAACAGACCACACACCTTCAACAATAAGCACGCTAATAGGTGGCACAATATTGCCGCCAACCGCCTTTGATTTCTTCATAGTGGTAGAACCCACTGGGCTTTTAGGGCCTTGACGCCTAGTGGGAAATTTTTTTGCGTCTGAAGATATTGGTGAAGTTATAGAACGAGGGATAGGTGGTGAAGTTGCAGCACTGCTCGCGATTCGTACCGGACTAAGGGGGCTAGGCTCGGTGAGAGGTGACTGGGTGGCGGAGGGTGAGATTGCCGAGTCCGGTTTGTTAAAGTCCACGGGTGTCACCGGGCTGAGAGGCTGTTTGGCTAGAGTTTGCGTTGCCTCTCTCCATGCTGCAGAGGATAAGGAATGAGATCCTTCATCCCCCCCAGTAGTGAACCCTGCACGCCCTTTGCCCCTGTACGATCTGAGAAGATCGGTTTGGTCAACAAGGCGCGGTCGCTCAGAGCAGTGCGAGGCAGAAGAGCTCATTGGAAATAAGAGTAACGGCTTTGAAGAGGGTGACCTGTGCCTGAGGGTTCCCTGGTTAGATGCATCAATTGTATCGTGATTACTTTGTACGCCGCACTTTCTAGAGTCATTCTTTCGACTGACTTGCTGACCCACAGAGTGGAGAGACGTCTGCTCACGCTCCACTGTCGTCATCGTCGACTCACTCCTGGAGGAAGGCATCCTCGATTGCGGCTGAAAGAATATACCTGCAGGTCGTCCATCGGGGCTCTGGATAACGAGGCCAGAAGCGGCGTTACCACCTAAAGTCTTCGCAGCTGCGTCAGGGAAGTATTCTAGCCTCTCTGGAATCGAGAGAGGTGAGGAAGGGGGTAGTGTGGCCCCCGAGTCTGATCCAGCACGCGGGAGTCGTTCGTTGCCGCTCCGGCCAAAAGGTGGAGTGGTGGCACTTGCAGACTTACGTCCCGTGAGAAAAGGTGGTATAGTGCCACCAGGGCTCATGGGGAACGTGGCAATAGGCGAAAAAAACGGATCCACAAATGGTTTATGTACTGCAGTATGCAGAGAAGTGAGGATACGGCGGGGACCGGCTGGTTTAGGTATCACAACAACTTCTGGGAGGAGGGGAAATGATCCGATACCAAGAATCATAGCCTGTATGGCATCTTTCACCAGTTTATAGTTGGCCAAACTTGTGAAGTGTACTATAGGCACAGGATTAAATGCCAAGGGAGGGGTTGGTTGTTGCTGCGGGTTAACTGACAATCGGTTGTTACGTATAGAAGGTGATGATCGTGTCCGATGTTGCGCGGCAAGCGATGGTCGTTTGCGCGGGTGCAGCTGCAAGTTCGGCATTGCTTCCGCACGATGCTGTAACAACCGACGGCGGAGCCCCTGCACGTCATCGTCAATGATAATCAGCGCTAAACCAGTCTCGCTGGACGTAGTCTTGTTCTCTGAAGCCGCATCACTTGCACTATCGATAATAGGGGGTATATTGTCATTGTCAGGGATCCCAGCTCCTGGTGACGAAGCCAAGCTACCGTATTCAGACTGTAGATGGGGTGTGCCTTCTCCCGGACCTTTATCCTCGAGCCCGTCAGTGGGAACGTGTGAAATGTCCATGCCCCAGGCAGTCAGGTAACGCGTTAGATGATGCGCAAAAGACCCTTGTGAACTCGCATGAAATGCAACCTTTTTGCCGCGAAGGGTTTCCGCAAATCTCGTCAATTCGTCAATGGTCGGTTCGCGTGCAAGGCGAATTTCAGGAAGCGGCTGGTGAGGCTGGTGATATATATCTTCTTCAGTTAGAGGTGTTCGATGGTCAAGGACAGCCAAGGGTGGTCCACGTTCTAGCATCACAGAGAGCTCACATCGACGACCCCTTGGGAAATATTTGGGCTGAAGCGACGTCTGTAAAGTAGCCCCAATAAGGCTGAGAAGACGACATAAGATCTTCGAATGAAATCGAGGCTCAGGTCGTGTTTCAGTTGGATCAGATGTTCGTAGTTCTAAACCACGATCTAAAATCTGAGCATCGTCGCGAGGTCCCTCCGAAGGTGTTGCGAATTTGTGTGCAATATCGAAAGTGCACACCACAGAACCTTCCAGAGGGTCGCTAGTCGACGATGGTGTAGGGGAAAGAGATGAAAAATGAGATAAATGATCTTCTGAGATGGTCTGTCCAGAAATGGCCAGTCCGATCTCTATGCTGTCACCAGGTCTTGCTATGAGAAGTACTTGATGAATTATCTGTTGAAAAAACGAATCAGAATGGAAGGGTCTCCAGGATGATGCATTGAATTACGTGTGATAATGCGTACGATATTCCACATTCGTCGCCTCTCACACCCATATGTTTGATTACATCTCCGTGGTGCAAAACCAAGTCTACCTCAGCCTCAGCGGCAATGCCACCTAAAGAATCCCCGACACTTTGCAATACCTCCCCAATGTCAAACTCGTCCTTCCCTATCGAATCATGTCGGAGACGAACACCTGAGCCCAGAGAACCTTCGGAGGGTGGAAATCCAAGTGCATGCATATTGGCGGAAATATAGTTTAAGTTCTTCATGGAGGTCAGTAGGGCGCACATGGACGGGGTAGGGATTTGCACAGCACAAGCTGAAAACTGCTCCTTCGCTGGATCAAAGAGGTGAGGTGGGGAGAACTGCAGAATAGTTTGGATTGCCATTTGGACTGAGTCTGCCAGCTCAAGGGCGAGCTCCTGGAAATGCTGCTCCGCTGGAGGCCTTTGGTCAAAAGAAATAGGTACAGGAGTGTCTGAGTGGCTGGAGGATCGACTGGGATGTTGCCAATGACTTAATTGTGAAGTGGAAGGCATGGAAAATGCACGAGAGAGACGTGGTACGGAAGCTCCTATATGGCTGCTTGATCGTGAAGTCTCGGACGGACCAGGTATATTTATCTCCTCCTGATTATGATCACTGGCGCGAGAATCATCGGTGTCTTCTGAGGCGGACGTGACATTGACGGACAATGCATCATGGCAATGGTCTTGTCTTGAGGAAGGATCGGGGCGTTTCTGGCCTTCCTGATTCCCTGGCCAGGTGAAGCCAAACTTGTTTCCTGGGGACGGCATGAAGTCTACCCCTATCTGGGGAAAGGCTGCTCCGTCTCCTTCAGAAACAGAACATAATCTGACGGTGGGGAATGTGTTGTTACTCATAGCTGACACTGGACACTGCAGAGCAGGTTTGAGAAAGTACATCGGCACCGGTGCCAATTCACTATAGTAGATATCAATCACCTATAGTAGTGTCCTTGAAAAAGGAAGTACAACGTGTCAACGTCGAGGGAGACGGCGAAGAAGTACTCACAGTGGCAGTAAGCACTCAGCGCGGCTTTTACCGTCCATGTGGCGCTTGCGCTGAGTTGCGATGCTGCGTCCTCAATTTTGCCAAGGTAAGTTTGGAAATAAAAGAATTTTTATATTCACGCCTACAATAAACCTCTTGTCAGGGCTAAGAGGCGCAATCTCTTCTCTTGCATCCGGATCAGCCTCATTCCATACCTCCTGTCTGGTGCACGAGACGCGTCGCAGTCGCCTCGCGCGTGTTTCCAAAAAGGACAATGCTGAGCGGCGCGCTGAACGTGCCCACAATGTTAAACACACTCGTCCTGATCCTATCTTGGGCCATGCCCCAGGCGACGATTCAAAATGGCTAAATAGCGACCTTGCAAATGTGCTCGTCTCGCAGAGCGAGCTGCAATCACCATCTGCTACTGTTCCTCCCCTCGAGATCACACAGCCCCTCCAGCTACCCAACAGCTTCCAGTGGGGTATCGGAGGCGACCCACAGGCACAGGAATTCATTTTCGACTCGCTTCCGGATGTTTCGTCGCAGCGAGCACTCAAAAATATGGATGTAGTTAACCCACGGGACGCTTCCGTAAAGAGAAAGGCTCTTCTGGGGCAATGGGAAGAAATGAACAATGCTCATGTTTTTTCGCGCCTCGTTGATTTGCGCAATGCAAGTGCCGGTGGTGTGGCATTTGAAAACAGACGAAGAATCGTGGAGGCATTTTCTGCCCCTGGCAAGCCTAATGATACCGGACGTCCCGAAGTCCAGGGTATGTCGAATCTATCATGAATGGTGCTCTGTAGGTGTTAATCAAAGCCACCCTTTAGCTGCACTTTTGACTATGAAAATCCGAAAACTATGGGACCATCTTCAACGAAACCGGAAAGATGTTCCGAACCGTCGTTCAATACGAAAGCTGGTACATCAGAGAGCCAAGATGCTCAAATATCTAAAACGTTTAGATCGTGGCCGCTATGAAAGTGTGCTAGGTAGACTGGGTATAGAAGAAGATGCAATAGAAGGCGAGTTGATTGTCTAATTGTAATTCACAAAAAAAGGTTTAGCGACCGATTAAGTGAATGATCAACCTATTGTAAGATGGATTTTCAAGGAACTTTGTTCGTGGATTCAGGTTGGTCCAAGACTCTAAGAATCTGTTCAAAGTTCGAGAAAGTACCATGTTACTCACTCACAGAAGTGTTGAGACAATGGAGTAAGGTGTCGGAGCTAATCAACGTTTGGTATAAAGGAAGATTTACATGACAACCGTAGGTCAGCAGGTCGGCCCGCGAATCTCACATCTTCGTGATTGACATTTCTTGCGTTGACCCAAACACGATGGGCAAGAGGCGCTGTAACGACCTCCCATGTACCTGATGTCGAAGTCTACTACCTCATGGCACACTCATGAGAATGATTTGGTGAATGAACTTACCGTAAAGGGGATATCTAGGTCCTTAGGAAGGCTATTCTGTGTCTTCGAGCCCGTTACACATTTTCGTTTTACGAGGACCTCACGGTGTACGCTTGACGTCAATTAATTTGGATTCGCAGGCACAGGCTGCAATTAAAGGGGAGCAAGGCGCGGTCTTGATAATAGAGGCCTCATGGACATCAAATCCTGTCTTTTATGACAGTTTTTTGAGTAGCAATCCTTTGAATGTTTTGTGAGTGTGGCCCATTCTGGACACTTTTGGCAGCAACCCACCCCTTTGCACCCCCAACAGGAACCACATGACTTTGATATGTGTATAGCCTCGGACGACAGCAGGAGTACATAACGAGAAGACTGGCTTGGTCGAGACTACTAGAACGCCAGTCGCCCAACACGAAGCTGTCATAGACCAATCCATCCAGGGTCTCACCCAGAGAATTTCTTCTGGCTTCTGAAAATCCATCTGCTCAACAGGAAGAGTCTGGCCACTCGCATATAGTCGGGTACACGTTCAGGTACAACTACCCCTGGTCCGAACTACGCTCCAAGGATGATTTATATAAAGGATGGCAGATTCGTCTGAAGAGCCCAGTCACTCCCTTCGTTGCATTCAATGCCTTCCTTCACGCAAATATTCACGTTCACCCTTCTCGCCGCGGTTGGCTTAGCCGTCCCTAGTCATAGTGAGAGTGAGTAAATTTTTTTACGTTCCGAAGACCCTTATTGACGCATCGTCTCTTTTGTCAATTTAAGTACACCGTCGTTGCGCAGGTGCTACGGTCGAGCAAACTAGCACCGTTACTGTCGATGGTGTCGATATCGTATATACTAGTTACTCGTGCATCGCCCCAACTCTCCGCCGTCGTGGTTTTTTCGACCGTCCTCCTTTGTGCCACTTCTTTGATAGCTGCAAGCCCCCGCCCCCTCCAGCTCCCAAGAACGTTTGTAACGCCGACTGTAAGATCCCCATACATCAGCATTGAGTCTCTCATCTCTTCATTAGGCACCAACACCTGCAACAACAATGCGGGTGTTCTCCCGCCTATCAGCCAAGATTGCCAGACTATCGTGAATTCGATCCAGATTTTCGGGGAATCACAGAGTGACATCTTTAATACTACTGCTCACCACATGGAGACCCTTTCGTTCGGCACTTGCAACTTCTTCTTCGAAAACATGAGTGATGATACCCTTGAGTTTTGCTTTTCCGGCCTTGTAAGCTGCTGACATCTCAGTTTGTATGTGTCTGCATCTTATTTCTTGCTTACAGTCTACGGTGGCTTCTGCCGCTGAAGCCGCTTGCTTCCCTCCAGTCCAGCCTTTCTCATCGGAGGGTTTGTGCACTGCCCCTGATGGAACCTGGGCTGTCGGGTGGGTATTACTATCTGTACCTAAGTTGCTATACTGATATTTTACTTGTTTTTTTTCTTCAGCGCGAGCCACTCATAAAATGATGGACAGAATTGACGTTGTTATATATATGCTGAGGCGAGAACGTTCATCAATGAACTTGGCTTAATCGTCTCAGAGTAACTTTTTCGTTTGAGAATGCGTAATATATAATATGATTGTTGGAGAATGAATGTATATGTCATACTATGTCAAGCACACATTCCTTGTCGAGCAGTTCTGTTGAAACTGGTTCAACTTTGACGACACAAGATTATGTGAAAGATATGTGTTAGGGAACACAACTTGTCCCAAGAGCTGATTAGCCGTGCGACCTGTAGGAAAAAAAAATAGCGAACGGCATGCCCAGTTCCTGTGGTTTGCAATCTCTCTACGCGTCCCAGATACCAATCAGTACACGGCGCAACGAAAAAGAATCGAAACGCGTTAGTCCAGGTCGGTGTTAACGGGGGTCGCGATGACTGTTGAAGAAAAGGTTCGAGACGCTCATAGCGGCCTTTTATGTGGACATTTTGGATCTCAGACTCGGGCATCAGCCGCCCGGCAGGAAAGAGCCTATGATCACAATTAGGCTGTGCTCTTGACTTCACACTCATGTCTCAACCACCATCATCTTACGCACCACCCCCAGCTACAAATCCTGACTCAAGGCCACTTCCCGAAGGATGGATTACCCAGTTCAATAAAGAGTACGTAGCTATCGTCGGCCATGATTGCCGCAAGCTCAATATTGACCTTGTTACAGTTATAACGCCTGGTATCTAACCTCCAGTGACCGGATGTTCGATCGATGGTCTCATTGTTTGATTGAATATTAGGTTCTATGTAAATACGCGAGAAACCCCCCCGCGCTCGGTTTGGGTGCACCCACTCGGACCTCCCCCCCCTCCCACCGCCACTGGATATGCACCTCCGCCGGGACCTCCTGCCCCTATGGACCCCTACGGACGCGCTCCTTCGCCATATGGGGGCCCACCCCCTCCAGGATGGAATGGTTCTGGTCCGCCCCCTGGCCCCGGCTACCCAACTCCGGCCACCGGATATGGCTATGGGCAACCAGGCTATGGCCCTCCAACCCAACCAGGATATGGACCTCCCCCACAGCCGTGGGGCCCGCATCACCAGCAATATGGTGGATCTCTCTACCCATCACAGCAGTACGGTCCACCGCCACAGCAATATGTCTCACCACCGCCACAGGCAGGCCTTATCGGCTCAAACAGCGGTCTGGCATCGAAGAGTTCACACTCTGGCATGGGCACCGCATTGCTTGCTGGCGGTGGGGGATTGGTGGGAGGTGCGTAAATCAATTAATTCATAAAGTTGTCCGTTCATACCCTTTTCAGGTGTGCTCTTGGCCGAAGCATTTTGTGAGTATAGTATGTCTAACCTGTTGATTTGTGAACCTAACTTTCATTCACACCTCAGCTCATCATGGAGGGGGTGATGGAGGCGATGGAGGCGACGGTGGTGACTATGGAGGCGACGGTGGTGACTATGGAGGTGATGGTGGTGACTATGGAGGAGACTGAAACCAATCGTTGAGTCCTCATCATCATTTCAAAGATAGAGTTTCTCTGTTGTTCAGTATAAGTGCGTTAGTTTTGTAGGTACAGCATGATATGTTGGCAGTAGAAACGGTTATGCAAGAGCTTGAAACTACGTGTTAAATCGCTATGCCACCAATGCTCGACCTGTCATTGGTCGTCTCCTATTAAAATATGACTTTCTCTGAACCGACTCGCATGGATTGACATTGAATAAAAATCACCCTGGTAGGGACACATCAGGGCGATGAGGGCCCCGAGACGGTGCTGACTATCACGAAGCATTGATGAAGGAGACTAAGATCAGTTGTGGAGTTCCTGTCACTTCAAAAATAGAGTTTGACTGCTATCAAGTACGAGACCCTTGTCGTAGGTCCAGCAAGGTACGTGTCAGCTTGGGACTCACAAGATCGAACAAGAATGAATGGATTCCGTGCGCCATGCCAATTATATCACACCACTTAGAGACTGAGCACGAACCGCCACAAACATGAAGTCCCCATCAGTTTTAGACCAAATTTAGGCTGAAACAAGATGCCAGCTTAGAGAGTGTAACACATACTGTGTGACATCGAAATGATAAGAAGTGATGTACCCATCAGGAGAGAATTGTAATATTAGCATCCGAGGTGAAGGAATATTGATCGATATGAGTGGTAGGGTTAGACGAGAAGAGGACAAGGTCCTCGAGTACTTGTCGGAATAGAGAAGTTAGCCTCAAGGTTCACATAAGCATTAAGTCTCTAGGATCAATACCAGCGCATTGATCTTTGAGCCGATCTTGGCCAAACATCTGGAGAAGATAAACACCTAAGATTTTACACCTCACAGATTGTCGCGGCACCTCAGGCGTCAGTAAGCAGTCACTATATAGCCACTATTGAGGAAAAGCAGGGGACAGGACACACACACACATATATAGTCAAGAGGAATGAATAGTGATTTTCACCCTCATGTTTCGACAACCCCTGCCGTTGGCCCCTTTACAGTGACGATCCGACCCTTGCACCAAGAATGCCGGTGGATCACGCTGTCCAACAAGAGTCTGCCAGTCCGTCTTCATTTCCAAAAGCTCAACGTGTTGGCCTGTGTCACAGTCATGACGCCTGGTATTTAACTTACAACGACCGGTTGTAGGAAAGGACGGTCTCACTCTTTAGATTGCATACGTAAGTTCCAATGTCAAGTAGTCTTCCCCTTTGCGTCGTGACCTATCATATGTCCAGCTGCCCGATATGGCTTACATCCCTAAGAGGATACGGACTGCCCCTCGCATCACGGCCAGGCACCAGAGTCGTCGCAGACCGGCATGAATATTGGAGCCATTCACTGGTAAACTGACAGGTGCGTAATATCCAACTTCTGAAGCCCGTTTCATACTATTCTATTCCGGTGTATCATTGTCTGGAAAGTTGGTTTGTACGTTCGATCTTTACTCCCCCCGGTTTGCAAATAAGATGGTTCATCGGACTGGAGAACACTGGGACTGGTAGGTTGTCGAATCTTTTCAAACTTCAAGTCCTAAGTAGATTTGTCTGTTTTACCCATCACTGAGAATGTATCATTGCCGACCACTGCTACCTTTTTCTCCCTAATTTGCACTTTTGAACCTACTACGATAAATTATTGCTATCAAGCTCATGAATGTCAAAGTTAGACTGCACTTACTGTAAATTCGTTTATTTTATTTTATTTTATTTTATTTTTTATATTCCCAGTCGGTTTGACCATCGAAAAAATATGCTGACCCCCTTCAGGCGCAAGTTGCACGAGGGACGGAACCATTACAAGGCCATCAGTAATTTGAAAGGCTACAACTTTGCACATGGGCGCCATTTTCGCTATTTATCTATTAATGGGGGCACTGCAGATCTGTAGTCCCACATTCCCACATCACCTTCGGTGACACCGCATCAGCGGGTCTCCTGACAGTCAATCTTCAGCATGTGTCCTTCACAAGCGTGTTAAAATATCATCTTCAAGTCTCATACCCTTCACTGACATGATCACTGTACCCTCTGACCTTCCC
>QLPI01017696.1:0-14532 GCA_003314275.1 Chroogomphus rutilus | reverse complement strand
CACGTACAAATAACCAGCTCCACCCTTCCAGCCCACCAATCCCGCTCATATACCCGATTAAAACCGCGAGAAGACCCGAGCAGGCGAGTGCGACACTGGCGCCGCCGAAGAAGAGTCCCATGCGGAATTGCAGGTCCTGACGTGGGTACCATAGTGTCAGGCTTAGCATATATTTATTCCAAAGGTCAATAATTAAATATCAAACCACTAAGTGAGTGGTAGTGAAAGGGGAGATAGCATACTAATACGCTGTGCCTGGAAGGACGCCAGATTCGAACATGCCCATAAACACGCGTGCACCCATAAGTTGGTGGTACCTGGAAGATATTATCGATGAGAAGCATGGCTCTGGATTTTCTTTGAGAGGTGGGAGAGAGAGGTACTTTACGTTTTAACCAGGCCGGAGAGGGTCAGGGTGAGGCCCCAGAGAATGGTTATACCGGGAAGCCAGCTAGGGGAAGGGATTGGGTTAGAGGGGAGGTATTTGTGTGCTAAAGGCTTGTACCGTGAAGGCCGAAATTTTTTGAGAAGCAGACTTATGTGGGGTGAGGAGAGATGTTACGTGAGTTGTATCACAGACAGAGGGTATAAACCCTACTTTGCGGGACATTCACACAAACAGAATGCCTGGAGTAAGGTGGAAGTAAGCCATGCGAGTTTTCCTGCCTGGAGTTATACATACGACGGAAGAGACAGTCTGCATCGTCCATCAGATAAAAAAAAATTATTTCTTTTTCAAAAAAAGTATAACGACAAACCAAGACATAATTGAACTCATTCCCAACGAGATTTAACTGTGTCATAAGACCCTCAAGCCTGGCATTCCCGATATTCGCTGTGGTGAGCAAGAGTCGAGTCGAGAAGAACGTCGCGATTGAAATATATAATATTGTCGTATTTTTTTTTTTAAAAAAGAGAGGACGTGAACTGGTGCATACGTACCGGAATCCATCGAGGCAAGGAGGTACATAATAGTCAGGATAGGAAGCAGGCGGAGGTCAAGCTTGCGATAGAGTTTGCGTTCCTGCTCTGGGGTAAAGTTGGGGCCTACCGGGAACCCATCCACACCCTCGTAAGGGACTGTGTGTGGGTCTAAGGAAACGACAACGGGGGACTCTTTGATACTTGTGGAGTCTGACATGTTGTAAAACAGACGGGGATGAGAAATCTTGGAGAAGTGCTACTGCCCATATATAATAATCGGGCACCCAATGCACTCATCCTCCACTATCCGCATGATCACTAGCCGCAGCCTGCATACTCTTGGATGCAGGCCTCGCAAGAATACTCCCCAAAAGGCGGCTGACCTTCCGCGGCTTCTGAAGTGATTGTGGCAGCGAATTGGAGGTGTTGAAAAAAGATATACTTACTGTACATGTGATTATGCTCAAAACCTTCTTGGATGCAGGGTTTTTAAGAATACTCGACAAATGAAGGCTGACCTTCCGCGCCTTCTGAAGTATTGTGGAACGAATTGGAGGTGTTGAAGGGAGATATACTTACTGTACATATGATTATGCTCAAAGCCTTCAAGTGCAGGGCTGGTACAGAGTATTCACATCGGACCGGCTATATAGACACGTGTACGCGAAAGTAAGGAGTAATACCCAGAACGAGTTTTATGTAACGCCATAACAATCAGCTTATCTAGAATTAGCCAAACACTATCTCATGGTTATAGTCCGATTTGCTCAATCATTGTCATAACTCACCCAGCAAGTGTAGAAGGGACAAAATTATGCCGGACACATCATAAAGCAAAGAAGTTCCCAATCAATGGGGTTGTAATAAATGCATAGCTACATTGAATTTCTTCAATATTGGAACCCACGAGGGCCGGGTTCTCGGCGCCATGTAGCAAGCCAATGGGCCTTACCTTGTCATTTTCACATAATATGTTCCCGTAGTAGCCTTTTCCTCAGTCTTTTCACTCCTGCATTCAAAACTGAGGTAAGATACATATCCTACATTACAAAAAAATGCTGTACGTCTCGTTTTGGTACCGTTTGAGGATAGATGGGTGCAAGTCCCCCTGACCGGGTGTCAGATGACGAGCCAGCTCACCTGACCTATCCTCGGACCAAGGCTAGACATCTATGTCAGAGATAAGCAAAATACACATTATTTTATGAATTTTATGAATTTCACAATTTTTTTAGATTATAATAAGCCACAAAAATCAATATGTATTATTATAATGTCCCTGAATTTTCCTGCAATTATCCATATGGGTTTGACTATTCCAGCATGCATATATGCATGCAATGTACTATTTTGAAGCAATCTACATAATAACAACATTTACAACTACCTGTTTTGATATGATACTCAAGATCAATGTTAAGAACTATGTAGAGATGGGGGATGTAGTTGTATAGTTCCCAAGCATAATATCTCCCAATGTTGAAACAAAGGTGAGGTTCATAGAAGAGTTTGGCTTCAACTTATATGTTGTACCAACCAGATCTCAATAGACCCTAATTTCATTATAGTGAGGTTGGGTAAATGAGATGGAAGTGAATGGGGGAATCTTAGTCAATATTCTGACTGAAAAATGGACCTAATGAACATACAGATCTTATACTAATTCTTATCTATGAAGATTCTATGTCAAAGAGAATCAATACATATACTAGATGAGAAAGGTAAGGATTGAAATGGAATAGGAAGTGAATATTCTAAACACTACCAGAAACTCTAATATTGTCATATATCAGTCCATATCATCTATTTACCACCAAAATACCATCTTTATATCTCACCTACACCATGTCATCCTTCAATAACCAGGTTAATATGCTCTCTAAAGTACCATCCCTTGAGGAAGGAAACTATCATGTTTGGAAGGAAGGGATGGAAATGTTCTTCATGGGAGTTAGTGCCACCTGGATCACAGATGAGCCCATAGCTACTGTTTTTGAGAGTTCCAAAGCAGAGGATAGGCAACTTACCTTATTTATCTGGTCAAACCTTACCTCTGAACTCTAGTATTTGGTTTCTGGCAAGAAATCTGCACTGGCAGGCTGGAAGGTCATCAATGCATGATTCCTAAGGTCCACCTCAAGGCTCATGAGAGCTTCTATCATATGAACATGATTCCACTCAGTCTATCAATATCTACCTCTATGCTATTGAGACTGCCAATCAGACACTCAAGAGTCTTGGCTGCATTATTGATGACATAGAGACTATGGCTGTCCTTCTCATGAATCTCTAGTCATTCTATCACATCATTCACACTTCCATTCTTACTACCAAGGCTGAACCAAATCTTGCTGATATCAAGTCAATTTTGACTGGTGCATCTTCCTCCATTGTTGCCATCAAATATGAGTACTCTGATTTTGCCCTTGTAGATCAAGGGATATACAGTCACGGACACTCAAAGTCCACTTTTTTGATTCCAAGAGAACAGCTCATGTAAATATTTTAATTTTTACAGAATCAGATTCACACCGCGAAATGGAGTTGATTTAGCATATTTTTTTTTTTTTGGATTTTTACCGATTTTTTTAGGGGGTGGCCAAATTTTGAGACCAAATTTCATGTATATTCCGCTGATGTAATTGAAGTTGGGCGCCAACCTCGCTTGTATCAGCTGTCTCCACCAGCGCAGTGTGCATCATATTCATGTCACATTCAGGTCACATGCAACAGACATGTCAACAGTAATGTGTCTCTGGGAAGGGACATGCACAGGTACATTTAGTATATAACAAAAGTCATGTACTAGAATAGATAATTAATCAATTTCCAAAACATCTTTGCCCCCTATTTTCTTTATCCTCTATTTAGAATCAAGTATCTATAGTCCAACAATTCCAAGAAATCTGAGCCTCCAAAACTGAAGGTCTATAATATGATTCCTCTGCCTGTGCTTTTACCTCTTCCAAAGCCTTCATGGCTTTCTCTGACACACTCCTATGACCCTTCTGTTTTCTGACAACCCATGCTGCAGCCCAGCCTGTTAGCCCATTTCTGTAGGCATCAATAAATCTCCAAGACCGATTGATAAATCTCCAAATGACTTCTGGAGGGCAGGAATCAAGAACCTCAAAAGCTTTCTCTTTTGCTACAGTAAAATTTGCTTTTGGATTCTCCCGATATCTGTATTTACACCATCCCCAGTACTTAGCCATTTAATTAGCTGATGATCTTTATAACACATGATATTGGACTTGCCATTTCAATTGGGTTCAATTCACAGTGAAATTTTGGCAAGAAAATACACTCATGGCCCTTCTTCTTGATCATCAGTTCTAACATAGAAGGCTGATCCATGAAGTCTTCTTGCTGTGATAACAGTCGAGCCATGCAGCAGTTTTGACTTTCAATGGGACAAACAGGTAAGCACTTAGCTTTCATCTTTGAAACATCAAATCCACATTCCTCAAGGCAGTCTTTCAAGCCTTTTGCTTCTCCTTGTGGTGTGATCATTTCCTGATGGAGTCCACCAAATTGAGGGTCTGGATTTGACAGAGGAATGATAGTATTCTTTTGCTTTCATTGAGCACCACCATTTGACTTGTTCATTGTGAATGCCTTGAGTGCATCTGGTGGGAGTGAGGCATGAGCAGATGATTGATCAAATACAAATAATGCTTGGCAGTCTGGATGAGCTGCTTCAAAGATCTCCATTGCAGACTTGACTTGGACCAAAAGCTGGTCAGTGTCCCACCAAGGATCACCATTACTTCCTGGATAAATCACTTTGCGAGCATCCCGGATGATGTGGCCAGTTTCATCCAAAAGAACCAATCAACCATCCTCCTCATTGATGAAATAGGAAACATAAATAAGTCTACCTCGCCCTTTTTTTCAAAGTGGCTGTTCTCCTTCTCTCAACCTAGCCCAAATTCAATTTCTGAGATTTTCTTGAATTTAATAAATCAACTCACCATGAGGTTTTTTGACATCATCATTGGCATGAAAGCAGCACTCATCATCATATTGAATGATGATTCTTCGCTGACCTTCTTCTAGCTCTGGTATAATCTTGCAAATTTCTGACTCCTTTCCCTCCATATCCAAATCAAACCTCTCATATTTTGCCACCCGCTGTCAAGCTTTGGGTACTGACAAACTTCGGGACTGCCGAAGGGTTGGGCAGACAATGGCCAAGTCCTGCAGGCCAAGAGTAGTGGCATTGGCTTCAACGTACTCGTATGTTGCGCCCCACCTGCCGTGCATGCCACCAATTTGCGACAGACAGGATACTCAGGGGGATGCCGATGATGCCAGCCCAAGTCGAGGACTTAACAGAGGGGAAGAAGGTAGAAGGGCCTAAGCCTAGTCAATACCCAGAATGAGGAAATATGTACATGCATGTCCTACTTATATAGGTTTAAGAAGTGACATGTGGAATAAGGAATGTGAGACAACAAGGTATGCAGTGCATGTGGTTATTGTCTACAACGAGTAAAATTAGAATGAAAGAATGTAAAACGGGGATAGAACAATAAAGGATAGAATAATAGAAATGTGGCCAAGGATAGGACAATAGGAAGCGACCAACTATAAAACAATGTAGCCATGGCCGAGGATAATACAAGGACAGGAAGTCCTGAAGTAAGGTGGGTCGAGGAGTATGGAGCAAATGGTGCGGGATTAATGGATGGTGAGTGGCGTAGAGTATGTGAGGGGTGAGGACAAGGAGTGTGGGTGGTGGATGTACTGAGCCAAGACCGGCATACCAAGTGATATGCATGTGGCGTGGACACTTGGATGTTGACATAGGATGACTGCTCGGTTGGCACTGCCGAAATAACGGGTCTCGGTATGTGTACTTGACACCCGCTTCTCAAACTCCTTGAGTGCTGGAAGAAAAACCTTGTTCTGATAATCCACAACATCTTCTCGCTCATGACCATCCATATAAACACCTTTTTGAACCACTGTTTGTCTCCATCCAAGCTTAATCAACCACCAACGAGTAGTCCACTCACTAATGGGAGATTTGGGAGCAATATTAAGCTCAGCAAACAATCTGTTATTCAGAGCATGTTGGAGTTTTTATGGTGTGACATTACCAGTTTTCTGAGAGGTAAGCCAATTAAGAGTGAGTTTCTTCACTGATTCATCATGCAACCAGGAGTGAGTATTTTGCTTTTTGACTGGGAGTGTTTCAAAAAGTTGATAATGACAAGCCAGTGCATGCACACTCCGGGCAAACCAGTTCCCTTCACCTTCATGCCATTGATGAGAAATTTGAATGCTTGCTTGAGTCCGATTGAGCCCCTTTAGTCGAAGGGTGGCAAAATTACAGATGATCATAAGTTGGTTAAGCTGTGAGAGTGGCAAAGTTTTACTGTGGTTTTTGAGATGCTTTTTGATATTAGTGCGAAGGGTTGCCCAGTCTTGAATGTAAGCCTTTGGACCTTCAACAACTTCCTCTAACTCGGCTTCCCAATCCTCAACTTATTTGTCATGATTCCTAGGCTTAACAATTACCAAGTCTGAGATTTCACACTCAGGACCTTCCCTATCCAAAACCTCGCCCTCTGAATGAAGATTTTGATCCATAGAAGTATTTGAAAGCACAGAAGCTGAATGCTTCCGTGAATTTTTCTCGCTCAACTTGGATCCACCTGGACTGTGTAACCTGGATACACGAGGAGCTTTGAAACTATAGCTTGTGAGCTTTCCCTGGTCTCTGAAAGCTTTCTTATAACGCCTTAGGGTCCTGGCTGATTTACTCATCACAGATGGTCCCTTCTTGTACTCCTTGGGTCATTCTGCTTGCAACTTCAATATCTTCAAGCATTCTTTTAGCAAGTAAATCCATACCTGTCTTTATCTTCTCCCTTCTCAATAACTCCTTCTGTATTCTGGAGAGCATCCAGTCAAGATTACCAGGTTCATCATCTTTGATCATGGCACCCATAGCATTGGCTAGATCCAGTGAGTGAAACCCTGACCATTCTTCCAATGCCTCATCATCTTCATCATCATCCAGATCAGTGTAATGCTCATGCTCATGTTGTATGCTTGTTTTCATTGAATCAAAATGGATGAGGAGCTCAAGGTCATTATCATCCTTATCCAATTCAGATTCAAATCTATTGCCTTCAGGACTTGGGGTAGAGGATCAGGGTAGAGTGGGGTTATGAGATGATTCTATAGGGGCTAGAGATGCTTTGGGCTGGTTCCTCAGTCCAGATAAGTTCCTAGATTGCTTCTGTTTCTTAGATTTTTGGCCAGGCATGATATTGCCATAATCAGAGTTTCAGAGTTTAATTGTGAAATAATGTGTTGTTGAATGTTGATTTTTTTACAGAATAATATTTGCATACTTAAAAGGAAGCATTTGGCAATTTTTCAAGATTTTAGGACAAAATTTAGGGGGGTGGCCAATTTTTGGAGGTCAAAATAGAAAAATTGCTGAAATCAAGGAATCGGCCCGTGAAAATATCTTTGTAACAATTCTAAAACATCCATTCTATACTAATAAAGGTATCCCGATAAATTCTGGAGCTTTAGAAATGGGTCACCAAAATAAGCAGACTTTGAGTGTCCACGATTGTATTAATGAGATTTGAATGTCTCGAAGAGCTTGTTTCATTTGGATCTTACTACATCCTTTATATACAATTCATAATAATAAATATTATTAATCCTCATAGTAATCCTATGTCTCAGTGCATCATCCATTTCTAAGCTGGGTGTCATTACACCCAGATTCCATAGGTCCGCTATGGTGGAACTTAGCCGGTTCTTTCTGGCTCATGCATGGCCATATTGCCATCATGCTCAACACTCCCCCTCAATTCAGACCATGCTCAAAAACCCAATCCTCCAGATAAATGTTGGTGCTGGTACACATCTAGTGCCTTAGTCATTAGATCTGCAAGATGTTCCCTAGATCTGACATAAGTGAGTGCTACTTCATTAGAGGCCACTTGTTCATGAATGAAATGGTAGGCAACATTAATATGTTTAGTCTGTATGTGATAAGTAGCATTGTGGGAAAGTGTGATGGCACTTAGATTGTCCGATCACATAGATGTGGGTGTAGTTTGGTCCATCCTGAGATCTTGAAGGAATCTCCTAAGCCAAATAATCTGTTGTGCCCCCTCAGTCATTGCAATATATTCTGCTTTGGTTGTTGATAATGCAATCGTTCTCTGTTTCTTTGAACTCCAAGTGATTGCCCCTCCTCCGAGTATGGCTGTATAGCCACCTATAGATAACATGTCTGATCTATTAGCATAATCAGCATTGGTAAATATCTCCAAATTAAGGCTGGTGCTCTGTCTGTATGTAATGCCGTGATCATGTGTCCCTTTAAGATAGCAGAGTACATGTTTGATCGCCATCCAGTCTTCCAGCCTGTATGATGTAGTGAATTGACTGAGATGCTGTATGGCGAAAGATATATTGGGATGGGTACTAAGTGCCACATACATTAATGAACCGATCACCTTCGCATATAGGATTTCTGGTAAGCTCATCACCTCCTCTAGAGTAGTTAATTTCATATTTTTGTTGAGCAGTGTCAATGCAGAGTTGGTGTCTTTCATGTAGAATCAAATGAGCAATTTGTTGATATATGTGTCTTGAGAGATTTTAAGTGTCTCTAATTTCCTGTCTCTCTCAGCTCTTATTCCTAATATCTTCTTCATTTCTCCCAAGTCCATCATGTTGAACTCAGTGTTTAATTCCCTCTTGGTACGTTCCATCCCTCTTTGGCTGTTTGAAAATAGTCTGAGATTGTCCACATAAGCGGAAATTACATCTGTATTGGATCTGTCAATCCAGATGTAAACAAATTCATAGGCTGAACTTTGAATGAAATGAGAACTTAATAGCACCAATCGAAAACATTGGTGCCAAGCCCATCTGCTTGTTTGAGTCCATATAATGCCCGTTTTAATCTTAATATGTGCCCAGATCTGTCATCAAAACCTTTGGGCTGGCATATATAGATCTCTTCTTCAAGGAATGAATTAAGATAAGCTCCTTTAATGTCTGTCATCTCAATCTTTCAATTGAGAGTATTTCCGATAGCTAGTAATGTCCAGAGTGAGTCAACTTTAACAACAGGGGAGGAAACTTTGAAATGATCCATTCCTGGCCTTTATGTGAACCCTTGTGCTACAAGCCATGCTTTTGCCTTGTCAAAATCACCATTTATTTGTGTTTTTGTGGCATATACCCAACGGTAGCTGATTGCTGTTTGTCCTGCCAGTAATTCAACATATTCCCATGTGCCTATTTTGTCATGTTGATTCATTTCATTAATTATTGCCTCATGCTAGATTGCTAAGTCGATCCATGTAATTGCTTCCATGCAATTCTCTGGTTCTGTGACTATTTCCCAGCTGATAAGTGCCTTATCAGGCCACATGGCTGGTTCCCCTGAATGAAGTAGCCGGTAATCTGGCCTGCCAGTTTTTTGGGTACTGTACCATACTTCTGGTGCTGGCACTTGTTCTAGCATCTGATCTTCTACATTTGGGGTGGATATAAATGGGTCGGGTGGTTGCTTGCATGGTGTAGTCTCCCCCTCAAGTGACACGTGGTTGTCTTCATTTGGGATTGAATATAATCTGTTATCTGAGCTGTCAAATGTAATGTTCCTGGAGATTTGAATTTGCCTTGATTTTTTATTGTAATATTTCCAGGCCTTTGAGTGCTCGGCTATCCCAACAAATAGATGTTCTTCTGCTTTCAGATCTAATTTAGGTCTCCTCTGTTCTGGTACCATTACCCAGCAATGTGTGCCAAATTCTTCTAATCTTGACACATCAGCCTTTTTGCCAAAGAATGCTTCATATGGTGTAATTTTCATCCCAAGCACCTAGGTAGGTACCCTGTTCTTAATATAATTTGAATATGCCACTGCCTCGGGCCATAAGTTCTTAGGTAGATCTTTAATGAATATCATAGTATGCGTGTGTTCTAATAGAGTTTGGTTGATCTGCTTGGCAATGCCATTCTGGGTTGGTGAGTATGGAGCTGTAGTTTCTATAATAATTCCATAGTGCGCAATAGTGTTGGAACTTTCTGTTAACATATTCTCTACCATTGTCAGTCCTAATGCTTTTGACTTTTTTACTGGTTTGTATTTCCAAGAACTCCTTGTATTGGGGGAAATTAATTGTGACCAGATCCTTGGTTAGCCTGAAATAGAATTTGGTGTACCTTGTTTTGTAATCCATGTATGTAAAGAAGTAGCACTTGCGCCCTGAACCTTGTACTTGGGCTGGGCCCTACACATCGGATACCATGAGGTTGCCAATCTCCTAAACCTGTTTATTTGATTCTCTTGGGAACGGCTCCAACTGGCACTTGCCTTGAATACATGCCATACATTGAGTCAGTGCTTGTGTGTCATAGATCATTAGCCCTGTGACTAATTCATTTTTGTGAAGCACCTTGATTGTGTAGATATTGATATGGCTGAGTACCCAGTGCCATTTATCTAAGGTTTGCCCCTTGGTTACAGCCACAAAGTCCTATGCCTGTCTCAGGGTTTTGGTAATCACATGCAATTTGTATAGTCAATTTTGCTTCCATCCATTTGCAAATATAGTCCCTTTTGCAGAAATGAATTCTACCCCTGAAGATGTGAATCTAGCCAAGTGCCTGTGATCGGTTAGCTGCCTAACTGAGATAAGATTATTTGGAGAGTCCGGTGCATGTTTGACATCATGCAAGTATCAGGCACCGGTGCTGCCGATGATGTGTGGGCTGAGCACTATTGCAATAGTGCCAGCTTCATGATATTGGCAGGAATCGGCCAAGTCCTAGTGACTGATCGGGGTGGCTTGGCTTCAACGTACTCATGTGTTGTGCCCTACTTTCCATGTACACCACTGATTTCAGACAGAAGGAGTCCCCGGGAGGGTGCCAAGGGTGCTGGCTGGAGTAAGGACTTCAGATGGGAGGAGAGAAGCCAAGGAGGCTTATGTCAAGTTGATATCCAGAATGAGGAACTATCTACATGTATTCGTACTTATAGGTTAAGAAGTGAGATGTGGAATAAGGAATGGAGAACAATAAGGTATGCAGAGCATGTGGAGGTTTGTCCACAATGATCAAGAATAGAATAAGGAATGTGGACGAAAATAAAACAATGGAAATAAGATAATAGAAATGTGGCCAAGAAAAGAATAATAGAAAGTGACCGAATATAAAACAATAGGGTCATGGCCGAAGATAAAACAATGATTAAATGTCCTGAGATAAAGTGGGCCGGGAAATAAGAAGGGGATGGGGTAGGATTAATGGATAATGAAGGGGGAAGGAGTGGATGAGGGATAGGAATGGGGATTGTGGATGATGAATGTGCTGAGCTGAAACTGACGTACCAAGTAACTGTCATGATTTCTCCACTCCTCTCTCTATTGCTTGTTATTGGACTCTGCTACTCTGCCAGACCATATGTACAGTTCTTAGGTAATTAGTTAAAGCTCAGTCTTGAGCTGGTCAATACACCGACAAGTATCATTGCTCATTTCCCTCTTCCGCTCTCCAGTATTGAAGCTCTTGTTATCACTGACATTAGCTCAAGACTATCATATCCCTACAACACCCTATCATGGATGTTGATCTTCTACAACAAATTCTCACAGGCCTGCAGCAAAACAATGCAGACCTGACTGCTATGGTGAACAACCAGACACCCCAACTCTGGTAGCTGTGTGTTCCTGCTTCCAGTTCCCCTGTGACATGACTTGCCCACTGAGCTGCAAACTTCACCTTCATATAGGACAAGGCAAAGTGGATCTTTCGCATATAGTCCACTTTGAAATATGATGCATCGTCCTCGAAGTTCAGATAGAGCTCACGCAGGAAGATATCAATCTTCTCTGATGAGCCGTCAAATGGTTCTGGTCTTGTAATTTTGCCAGCTGATGGGATGGAGGTGGTGGTTGTAGATGTCTGCTGGGGTGTTTGGGCTTGTAGTGTCACTAGGTGTTGGTTAAGGAATTCCATGCTGAGCTGCTGATAACATTCCATGACCCAAACAAGAAAGAAATGGGTCAACGAAAGCTGGAGCAGCTGAGACAAGGAGGAAGGCCAGCAACAGAGTTCTTCATGGAGTTTGAGGAACACAGGTCACAGGCAGGGTATAATGATGAAGGATATGTTGCCTTGCTCAAGAAAAACCTGTCCCCACAGGTAGTGGAATGGATTTACACACTGGAGACTATTCCAACAACATATGACAAGTGGAAGTCATATGCCCTCTGTTTTGACAGCCACTCGATGCACTCACATGATGTCAAGCCGCATTGAGTCAAAACCTCCATTGTCATCATTCAAGGCTGCAGACCCAGTGGGGATAACTAAATAGGTGCTCTACATCACACTCACGCTGTTATTGAAACATTTTATTACTGTAGATCATCCACTACGACCCACACAAGCTTCACTCATATCACCCACCAGCTCCTCAGACCAGCGCTTACATCCAATCGACCTGTTGCACGTTGCCAGCGTAACAGCATATATTCACGTAGGATATTAGCTACACACTCCATAGTTACGAAAGTTTGTACCATAGTAGCTAGTCCATCTACTAGTCCATATTCCCCGCCACAGTATTTAAGAGTGCTTACCCTCCTCAGCATTCATTATCTCCCGCCCCAGTTGGTTCCTGATCCCCTCCCATGTCAGCATCTCCATGTCAGTTGTGGCTCTTCTGGTAGTCGGGCAGTTCACTGGTGCCTGTTTCTCTGGAGGGTGTCCTGCATACTGCAGTGGCTCTGTCTGCTGCTCTCTGACTATCCCTACCTTGCTCTAGGGTATATGTGGCCCTGGGCATCGAGCCTTGGGGGTTGTCGGGTGCTGTGTTGGCATCCTCATGCCCTTTGTCCAGCTCGTCAATGTGTCGTCGACATTGGAGCTGGGGTTGGTGGTTTTTTGGTATTTAGGTATTTGATAGAAGTCTTTAGAGGTATGTCTACATGGGAAATTACAAAATTTTGTTTGGACCTGGTTAAGCACCCTGCCAACGGTGGTTGTCAGAATGAGAAAGGAGTCCACTGAATAAAATGAGCCTGGACAACAATAAGCAGAAAGAACAAGAGGCATGTAAGAAACAATCAAACACGATACAGGTTGGTTGACAACCTTGTCTTCATCATGGTGATTATTCAAGAATATCACTTTTACAATATCCTAATGTTGGGTAGCAGGGTGGACATTGAGGGTTGATCTTAAGAGAGATGTTCTTGTTCAATGTGTGTGATATTGTCAAATGAGATGAGGTCAGTATGAGGAGCTAGAGTAATCAGAAAATTTGGGAGAACACTAATATTTTCTCAGCATTAAATGATTCATTGGAAGGTAAATTAGGGCTGAACAGGATCAAGATCTACAATAACAACTTTCCCTGAATGGTATCCAAAACATGCTTTGGATTTAGAGAATGAATACGGGAAAAAGCCACGAAACTCAGGGGGGAAGCAGCAAGGTGTGAATGGAGGGTCTGTAAGAATCCAGTCCTTATCCCAAGATAGAGAGACAAGATGCTCCTCCGGGGCAACGATTTGAAATGCACCTCGGAAGATATGGGTGACTTGGCTTCCATCTGGCAGTGGGATGGATGTAGATTTGAAGAATGGAGTCGATTCGCCCATCCTGAGATTCCAGATATGAACTGATTCAGCTATCGCCCCCGAGATGACTTGCATTCCATCAAGTAAAAAATGAATACCAAGCAATGAAAAGGGGGACTATAGGACCAAGGATATGGCAGGCTCCAAGGAATCTACAATCTACTCCAGTTCAGCCACTTGCTCTGCCACCCACTTTGGGACCACAAGCCATGGAAATTGATCAGGCTCGAGGGAAGCCAGTGAGGGTGGTGACGTGCTTCAACTGCAGAGAGCAAGGACACATAGCAGGAAACTGTCCCAAACCTTGAGGTATACAGAAGGTTAGAGCAACGATGGATGGGTGGACAAAAGAGGAGAAAAGGGAGGTGCTGGACATGTTGAAGAAGGAGGATTTTCAGGAGGGGCAGGAGTGAAAAGGATGTCCTCCTCGCCCTGGATATCTGTAAACTACTTCACCCCACTAGCAGTTGAAGAAAGTGCAGAACTGGAACCTGAAACCATCCCAGAACAACCCTTGAAAGTTGAGAAGGAGAAGAAAGAGAAGAGGAAGCGAGAAGAGAACGTGGTGGTGGCAGAAGAGGTGGAGAAACCCAAAGAGGGAACGACAGAGTGGGTGTTGTGGAGGATACACCAAGACAACAAGTCAGGGCAGGAAGTGTTGAGACAGTAGACACATAGCGGAAGGAAAGGAGAAGTGATATCAGAAGTAGTAGAAGCCATACGAGGGATGAGAAGAGAGGAGGGCATAGAAGTAGTCAAGGAGCTTAGGGGAAGGAAACAGTGGATCAGACGAATCAACCAATCTTCGGTAATGATACCCACCACTGTTGAAACACTGACAGACAAAAGGGGATTCACAATTGAAGTGCTCCTAGACTGTGGGGTAACAGGGTGCTACATCGATGAAGGCTTTGCAAAAGCCAAGTGTTTGCCAATGGAAAGACTCCCAAGACCACTACCTGTC
>QLPI01017695.1:0-10448 GCA_003314275.1 Chroogomphus rutilus | reverse complement strand
GTCTATGGACACTATATCCTTCTCCGACCATCCTTCTTGGACAACCATTTCATGATACGTCCGTAACGTCTCTTCCCACACGAGTGGAGCTCTGTGACAGATTGAACGGCCGTATTCAGCGGCAACATTGTATGTCTGAAGAAAATCTTTGGAAGTACATACATACCGCTTGAAAATGCTGGGCCTACGATACGCCGGTGCCGCTTGTGTTTTTCATTATTCACTGAGAAGACGTTGTCTCCCCATACACTATGACAGAAAGAAAAGGTTCGAAACAAAAAAAAAGTCTCAAATAGTCAGCAACAAAAAAAAAGGGATCGCGACTCACGACAGAAAAGCAGTAGTATCGAATTTCTTATCACACTGGGGATTACTCGAAACCTGCTGCGCCACTTCAGGAGAAGACGTGTAGATAAGGGGTTGTCCAAGAAGATAAGGCACCACGGAAATCGTTTCTGATTTATACCGCTCATAAACTGATGATCAGGAAAGGTGTGTGTGTGTAGTGAGGGTGTTGAGTGGTTAAGTTTACATAAACGATGGAGAAACATACTCAAGGACCGCCAATACCACGTCCATTTCAAGCCCGGATTCCAGGATCTAACCGGAAGCACTACCCCGGGGAACGCGAGAGGACAGGAGAGACACCTAATGCCTGAAATATAATCGACCAACTGCATCAACCTTTGAGGAAAAAAATTACCCCAACGATTACAAAAACGATTTCAGACCTTCAGACCTCTGGACAGCTTCCAAAGGCGTGATGATGCGAGGTACACCAAAAAAGTGACACCCCGAGCAAGATGAAAATATTCGCGCCTGGCTTGACAACACTGGTCATTTTTAATTGAAATTGACGATCCAAATGGATACTCGGTGATTGCCGTGTGGATTGTTGTGGGTAGATACGACACTTTTTCTGCAGTTCTTACACTCTATAGACTGTACAAGGACGGTTCAATACGTATCGATAAACCCCATACCCACCGACCTCCGACACTCGCAGTAAATGAATCCGACAACCATCAGCCTACATTAGATGAATCCAGACAGGCAAAGGGAACATCAGTCACTACAATCATGATCAAGGAAAATTACCAGCATGCGCACACACCACTGCAAATCCCCTCCACATGGCACCTTCTGTACCAGATTCTAGTGAAACTGAAGCTGCTCTCTCAGCCACTCACTGGAGACAAACCCCTGACCATAGAGGCAGCAATGGCTGTTCCTGATTGGCTGAAGTGAAAAGACGCCATTGAAGATGAGCTGGTGCAACTAGAAACTATGAAAACATGGGAATTAGTGAAATGACCTGAGGGAAGGAACATAGTGGGAAGTAAGTGGGTTTTCAGGCTAAAATGTGATACCACAGGCAAAATCATAAAATACAAGGCATGACTCATTGCCCAAGGTTTTACCCAAACCCTAGAATCAACTTCAACAAAACTTTTGCCCCTGTTGCAAAACTGACCTCCAACCATATCATATTAGCACTTGCTGCTCAAAATGATTGGGAAATACACCAAATGGATGTAAATAATGCATATTTTAATGGAGAACTTGAAGAAGAAATTTATATGACTTAACCACCACAATTGTAAGGGCAACCTAAGCAGGCGTTCTACCCTGGGGCAGCGCACTGGCGAAGGGGCATCCAAAGATTCAGTATGGTACCTAATACATGGGGACTAGCCTAGGGATCCAAAGAGAAAACTCTAGGGAACCCTTCACCCACTGACTACTGTATATAAGCACCATTGTGTAGATTAATCTGAGACTATTAATCTGTAGTTGGGTCTGTCAGATAGGGTTTCCTGGGGTTTTCCCACGCTTTAATATCGGAGAGTCGAGTGGGATATGAGGGGAATGATCTCCCAGATTTACTGTAATTTTATATCTATTTATCACTAGAGGAATTGCCACTCTATAGTGATTCTGCTGGGAGCTGAGTCCCCGGTTTACTCTCTGCTTAGGCGCCATACCAGGAATCCGGCCTGGGCGCCAAAGCATCGGTTTATATGTTTGTGGTCCTCCCACAAGTTAGATATAATATCTAGTAGTATAATATTATATATGTGTTGGAACCCCAACTGTGACCCAGCCTTGCTGTACGACGAGTAGCTGATGTCCTACTCCTAAATAGGAAAGTACGCTTGGTGCTTAACCTTCCGGTTCAGCACAAGGCAAAGATATTCAAGCATAGCCTAAGGGCTAGTGTGATGGGGGCAACAATACAAATATAATTGCTTGTTTTTGGTTACTGTTCTACACTGAATATCTCTTGTATTTATATGAAATAGAAAGGTGATTGGTAAGACGAAAACTTCACGGAGTGAAGTTTAGAAGCCGGCCTAATGCGGCCGTACGCGTGGTACACCCACATATATGCGGTGGGAATGATATAGAACGAAAACTTCACAGGGGGAAGTATAGGAATAGAATAGAATTAAAGATAAACTGAATGAAGAAACCACATGCCAGTATATCTACTTCCCAACGTGTCCAGATGAGGTGAGCCAGCCCTTGGGGTAGGTATGGGGCCAGGTAGACAGTGTGGTGTAAAACCCACTCCTAAATCCACGAAAATATTCGTGAATGTTCTCCATAGTATATGGAGCTTCAATGTAAAGCTGCGCCTTGATTGGATAATGGTTGGGGGAGATATACTGGTTTTAGTGTAGAAGAATATGTATAATGAATGACTCAATGGTCCCTGGTTCTAACACATTGCTATGGTACTCCGCGCTCTACCAGACATCACCCTCCATACTGACCGGGAAGTTCCGCCAGGGCCTCGACACTGAGAACAAATGACAAAAGGAGGGCCAAGGGTTATAGTCGATGCTTCTGAAGGGTACTTGCCAACAGAGATGATGGTTCAGTGTGTGGTACGTTCGGTACTGCCATGAGTGGGTCGAACGGATCTCAGTCAGTGGGTGTGGAATACGGGTGGGTCGACGCTGGTCAGGATTCATGATCGGGGGTTCCCCTGACATCACCCCCCCTCTAGAATGCAGCGTCCCTGATGCATTGATCCCCACAGGCAGGACTGGCATGCAGGATCTGAAGGCAAACATGTCCAAGGCGTGGATTCAGCATGGGGCACCTGGGTGCAGAGGGTAGAAGTCGGCGACAAGGTTGGGGGCCCGGACATTGTCTTTGTTCTCCCATGAATTCTCTTCGTAGCCATAACCTTTCCATTTGATAAGGAATTGTAGTCGATTTGCTCTCATCCGGCTGTCGAGTACTTGTTTGACCTTGAAGTGTTCCTCTTCGTTGACGAGAATTGGCTGCAGTAGAAGGGGCTGTTGCCTACCCAGGATGGGGTCTGCTAGGGCTGGGGTGAGTTTGATGACAGGGAAGACCGGGTGAAGACGGCTCAAGGCCTTCAGGAGATGAAGTCGGTATGTGTGAGACCCCACTTGTTCCTCTATGGGGTAGGGGCTGAGTTGTCTGTGTGCTAGTTTCTTGGATGGCCAATTAGTGCGAATATTGCTAGCATCAAGTTGCCCAGGACGAATGTCGGTGTCAGCTGGCACCTACGGTTGTAATAAGTCACCATATCGTCCTTTGCCTTTACCAGGGCCGCCTTCACTTCCAAAAGTGCTCCCTCCATCTGCTCCTTGAACTCGTTTACAGACTCAAGGTGCGATGGGGGTTGGTGTGGTTCAAATCCCATCCATGGGTGTCTGCCCGTGTCCAGCAAGAAGGGGGACTCACGGGTCGAGGCATGAACATGGTTATTGTACTGGAATTTGGCTAGAGGTAGGAGGTCATCCCAGTTGTCTTGCCTCTCATTGACGAAGAGGTGGAGGTACTGTTCCAGTTCTTGGTTTACTCATTTAGTCTGACCATCCGTCTGCAGGTAGTAGGCCATAGAGGCTGCCAAGCGAATGCCTAGTAAGCGGTAGAGCTCCCGCATGAACTCGTGGATGAACTGCACCCCTCGGTTGGAAACCACCACCCTCGGCAACCCATGCAGCTTCCAAATGTGGTGTAGGAAGAGTCATGCTGCTCCGGCCACTGTCACTGTCATGTGAGTCGGTATGAAGTGTGCCCATTTTGATACCAAGTCTACCATGTTCATCATGGCATCATACCCATGCACATTGGGGAGCTCCACTACAAAGTCTACACTTATGGTATCCCACTGTGCCTCGGGGATGGGGAGCAGGTGGAGTTCCCCGACTGGTCGTTGTCTCTGGACCTTTGTCCGGTCACATGTCTTGGTGTACTCGCCAATGTACCGAGACATGTGAGGCCACCAGTAGTTTTGGGAGACGAGTTTGAGGGTCTTCCAGTGACCGGGATGCCTGGCCACCTTGGAGTCATGGTGATGGGCTACGTTCCATTGCCGGAGGCCTCCCACATCTGGAACGTACACCTTGCCTCGGAAGGTCAACAACCCATTGGCCTCTGCCCATTCGGCTGAAACCAACGACCTCCCTCCTGCTTCCCGTAGTTTCCTCACCACCTCTGCCACTTCGTCCTCTAGTGTCTCTCCGGTTAGCGCCCTCTTCAGTTCTCGGGCAATCTCCTGCTCTTTCCCTTCCAGCGCCACTCCTTCTAGGGCCCATATCGCGAACAGCTTTGGTCGGAGCAAGACTAGGTCTCTATTGTTGCCCATGCCAGATCCATGGTCTGACCAATGCAAAAGCACATCGGACTTCCCCATCACTACTCCCGGCCTGTGCCGCAGGTCAAAGTTGAAACGCAAGAGGTAGAGGGACCAGCGGGCTTGTTGCCGGTTCAACTTCTTCAAGGATCGGAAGTACTCTAGGTTCTTGTGGTTGGTCCAGATATCAATGCGGTGTTCAGCGCCCTCTAAGAAGTGCCTCCACTCCTCTAAGGCCCGGATGATAGCGAGCATCTCCTTATCATGGATCTCATAGTTCCTCTCTACTGGGGAGAGGCTTTTTGAGTAAAAGGCGATCGGGTGCCACTTGCCATCCTCGTGCAACTGCTGTGAAAGGACCACCCCTGTGGCTACGTCAGAGCTGTCCACTTCCACTTAGTAAGGGCGGGTATCATCAGCAAACCCAAGGATGGGTGCCATCATGAACTTCATCTTGAGCCCTTCGAAGGCTGCCCGTTCCTCATCTCCCCACTTCCACTTTGCATCTTTCTTCACAAGTTTGAACAACAGCCTGGTGTGGTACGAGAATCTCTTGATGAACCTCCGATAGAAATTGGCGAAGCCCAGGAAGCCTGCACCTCTTTTCAGTTTGACAGAGTCGGCCAACCCATGACCCTTTCCACCTTGACGGGGTCCATTTCCACCTTGCCATGAGATATAATGAGGCCCAAGTACTCGATCCTGGTCCATTCAAACTCACACTTCTCTGGCCGAAGGTAGAGTTTGTGGGCCCTTAGTCGTTCAAGGACCTCCCAAACGACTCGTTGATGCTCTTTGAGAGTCTCGGTGAAGATGAGGATGTCATCCAGGTACACACACATGTGTCCCTCTATTACGAGCTCCCAAAAGATGTTGTTCATCATGGTCTGGAACATCGCGGGGCTATTAGTGAGGCTGAAGAACATGACAAGGGGCTCAAACAGTCCCTGGTTTGTGTGGAACGCCACCTTTCACTCGTCTCCCTCCTTGATCCGCACATTATTGAACCCCTATCGCACATCTAACTTGGTGAAGTACTTGGCTCCTCAAAGTTGTGCAATGAGCTCCGAGATGATGGGAAGGGGGTACCGGTTCTTCACCGTCATCGCATTGAGTACCCAATAGTCCTGGACCAGTCGGAGGGAGCCATCCTTTTTCTTGATAAAGAACACGGGGCTTCCCATGGGGGGATGCGTCCCATACACAGGTTCTCCCATAAGAACTCATCCAGTTCTCGCTGTTTGCTTGGAGAGAGAGGGTACACTTTACAAGCCGAGAGTTTCGCTCCGGGCTCCAGTGCGATAGCGTGGTCCCACGTCCTCTGCTCGGGGAGAGAATCGAAGGACTCCTTCTTGAAGAGGTCATTAAAGTCTTGGAGATAGGGCGGGATCATCCCTTTCTCTTTAGGGGGGTGCTCCAGAGTGCCCGTTTGGCCAATTGCTGTGCAGTTGTGGCAGCCGCAATGGTAGCAATCAGAACATCCAGGGGGGCCATGGTCGTGAAAAGGCGATTACCTGGTCCACTGTCGTCAATACTTTCGCAGTCTTCTGACTCATCAGTCGTCATGCCTGGCAAGGGGCTGGTCCAAAGAGTCCGAACTGCCATTTCCTCTTCTCTAGCTTAACCTGGCAGGTGTGGCATTGGGCAGAGCACCGGGTTAGCATGACTTCTTGCATACGCCAGTTGACTTTGGGGTTATGATTGCAGAGCCAGGGATATCCAAGGATCATGTTATGCTTCCCCAGATTGGTCACAGCAAACATGGCCCATTCTGAGTGGTCTTGATAGCATAAGATCACATCAACAATGTGTCGGATTGCTCCTCCCTCATTTGGGGTACCGTTGTTAAATCTGCATGTCGGTGCTTAGCTAGGGACTTCTGGAAGGATTTTCAGAGGGTTCCAAATGGTTTCCAAAGGGGGGATTCATATTCCAGGGGTGGGGGAGCTAAGGGTCAGACTCGGGATCAGAATCAGAGTGGATGGAAGTCGGGAATGCCAGGGGTCTTGGGACTGTTCACGGTATAGGGTGGTACGAGTGGTTTGAGGTTGCAGGGACTTGGCTTCAACTTATGTGTTGCGCCCTCCTCGAGCATCTGTCCCTAATTTCAGAGAGTCAGAAAGTTTACTGGAACTTAATCGGAAACTATGATGCAGAATTAAGTTGATATTTGTACTGGCAAATAGTCCAGTCGACTGGTGGCTTATATACATGTATCTAGTCTTTGTACTATCTTTTACCGAGTAAAGACAAGGGGGGGAAGAGAGTACAAGGGGCAATATAAAAAGAAGAACAAGGAGTGAGGCACGCGATGATCCTGCACGTCATCTATCAAAGGAGCAGAACCTTGACTTTTCAGGGCTATAACAGTATCCCTCCACTAGGACCGAGCCCTCGAGGTCTTAAGCTTAATTGGAGCGGTAATTAAGACGGACATTACTGCAGGGGTTCTTTGATGGTTCCCTGGGATATTTTGATTGATAAGTGCCGATGGTTTGTCTGCCTATAAAAGGGGTATTCGTAGAACTAGAAGGGGCCTTTCCTCAATGGAGAACATGGATCCACAACCTTCGGAAAACCTCTGGGATTTTTCCCATATCCCTCTCTATGGTTTGGGGACAAGTGAGGTGCATTATTTACACATCCTTGACGAGGAGTTGACCCTTCTCCGTGCCCGTACCATTAGGGTCCGTGATTATTATGGTGAGTGGTGCCTTTGTCAGAGCCTCTCTCTTCCTGATTCCCATAGCAAGCCATTATATGAGGCCATCACCGTCCAGGGCTGTTCCTTGTCGGGATCTGGAGCGGAGAGAGACTTCTAGTGAGTCAGGGGCAGAAACAAGTGGCCCGGAGGTACTTGGACGTATTTCTGTATATCTGTTTCATCTGGACAGGTACTGGGAGGACCTGCACCAACTCTTGGACTACTTCAGGTGCTATCATCATCGTATGTCCAGCTTGACAGCTGCCGGGCCTGGCATAGAGGAAGTGAGGTTGTGGGGGAGCCTTACTGATGCGTTAATATCCTTCCTGATGGCGGATTGGGGGCTTGATGCCTCCTTTCTGGAGGACGTAGATCGGTTGCTTGTCCACTTGGGTCATGGGTCGGGTGGTTCTGATGGGTGTCCGGGTTCGGCATGGGCCGTGAAGGGTTCGAGTAGTCCAAACGAGGGTGTTTGATTAGTTGTTTGTATGATTGGTGTCATGAATTTTTACGGTTTTGGTGGTTTTTTTTTGGGTCTGGGCAATGTAAGGATTCCTGAATAATTGTGTTGTTTTCCAGGTGTTTTCTCTCTCTTCTTCTTCTTTTTTTTTTTTTGAGCAGATGTCCCATGGTCACCTGATTACCATGGTTGGGGCCGTAGTTATCGGTCATGGAGATCGTAGCGTTCATTCCACCGGATTGTTGCTTTGGACGGAGGTAGTGTCATCGGGATTCGGGGAGTGTCCTGCAACTTGAGTCTCGGTTGAAATTGTTGATTAGTTTAGCTCGTATTAATTGTCTAACAAGAAAAGGTCTAGTTCTAAGAGAATCTACATGGTACTGTTAGTCTAAGGGACGGTACAGGATTCCATGGTGATTAGGATTCTTCCTGAGTGGAGTTTTTGGAGGGTCAGATTTGAGTGCTGAGTGAAGACTGCTGGCTCCATATTGCCAAGAATCAGTTAGGATAATCTAAACGAGTAGTACTCAATACCCTGTCGATCAATGGATCATAGTAGGTGAGCGTGGTCCTTGCAACTAAAATTCTGATAGGATTTGGGGGATCAGATTTGGAGGGTTGGAGTTCGGAGGGTTGGAGTATTTCTGCAGAGGGGTTGAAATCTTTTCGACGATTGGTCACAGGGGGTCATATTCCTGAAAAGGTTGGATGTGTTGTTTTGTTTTACATCTGTAGGCATAGTTGGTGTTCAACGTGAACAACTGGTGCTGGAGTTGGGGGCCTAACTTCTTATTCCTCGGTTTCCAAAGCGTTCAATGTCTCAGACTCTTCTTCAACCTCTTCCGTCATGGAGGCTGCGCACCCTTTGGTGACTGTGGTGGTGGATCTTGGGCATTCCTTGGCTGAGTGGCCCGATCTGTTGCAGAAGAGGCAGAGGTTTTGTTTGAAGCGGCGTTGCTGTTCTTGGGGTGTAAGTTTTCTGTCTTTTCTGATTTTGGACAAAAGATCCATGGTAGTCCTGCTGCCACTGGACAGGGTCACAGGTTGGCCTACATTGGCCGTCTTATTGCCCATGTTAGGGGCTGAATACATGGTCACAGGGGTCCTCCCTCTATCATAGGGGTGTTCAAAGTTCTGGGTGGAGGGGGGCTCTCTGGCGATTTCTGATTGTCACTCTCAGTAGCGGGCATCCATGGATTGGGACAGGAGATGGAGTTGGAGCAGGGAATGGGGCTTTCCTACTCTAGAGATCTAGTCCTTGATTCTGCCGGGGAGTCCATTGTAGAACTGGTGACGGAGTGCAGCATCACCCCAGTGGATGCGGGTGGCTAGTCGATTGATTTTGACTGCATATTTCGTGATGCGCTGATTATCGTGCATGCAGAGGGTCTCAAGATCTGCTTTGGCTTCTCCTTCTTGGTTGTGGGGGCCGAAGTTAGTTTTGAGTTCATTCACGAACTCCTCATAGTTGTGGAGCCAGTCTGGCTCGTCGGGGGCAGAGAGGGCTGGTTTGAACCAGTCCAGGGTGGTACCGGTCAGGTACGACAGTATGTAGGTTACCTTGGCGCTCTCAGTGTCGAAGGTGTCAGGGCAGTCATGGAAGCTCAGTCTACATTGCACTAGAAAGGCTTGTAGTTTTCTTGAATTGGATCCATCAAAGGTATCTGGGTCTCAAACCTTGGCGGTGCAGGGGGCTGATCTTCTGGGGTTGGCTAAGTTACTTGCCAGCATAACGAGGGCCTGAGTAAGATTGGGCACAACATTGGGTCCTAAGGTGGGGGCCCCTCCCGGGTGTGCAGGAGGCAGCAGTGCTGCGGTAGATGGTGTGACATGGTGTTGGACAAGGGGGGAGGTGCAGCGAATGGGGGTACGGTGGGTGGTGCAATGAGTGGTGGTGCTATGGGCGGTGATGCTGCGGGCAGAGGTGCAAAGGGTGGTGGTATGTAGGGGGGCACTGGCAAGTCTGATGGCACTGCTATGGATGGTCCTGGACTGGACCGCATATCCGATGGCAATGATTGTTGAATCGCCAGGGGGTGGTTTATGAGGAACGGGTTGATCAAATTCGAATGCAGGTGTTGATCTGCATCCAAGAATCTGGAGTTGGAAGAAGGCTCCGAGGGATGAGCTGGGGTCTGAGGCATCTGAAAACTTGGTCCAGGGATGGGCAGTTCTCGGGGGATGGATGCATGGTGGGCAGATGCCTGAGTGATTGTCTACATGGCTTGTGAACGTGTGATAGGTCTCATGCTTAATGACGATCAGGAGTGTGAGTACAAATATACCGTTAAATCTGCATGTCGGTGCTTAGCTAGGGACTTCCGGAAGGATTTTCAGAGGGTTCCAAATGGTTTCTGAAGGGGGGATTCATATTCCGGTGGCAGGGGAGCTAAGGGTCGGACTCAGGATCAGAATCGGAGCGGATGGAAGTCGGGAATGCCAGGGGTCTTGGGACTATTCATGGTATAGGGTGGTACAAGTGGTTTGAGGTTGCAGGGACTTGGCTTCAACTTATGTGTTGCACCCTCCTTGATCGTCTGTCCCTAATTTCGGAGAGTCGGAAAGTTTACCGGAACTTGATCGGAAACTACGATGCAGAATTAAGTCGATATTCATACTGGCAAATAGTCCAGTCGACTGGTGGCTTATATACATGTATCTAGTCT
>QLPI01017692.1:0-16809 GCA_003314275.1 Chroogomphus rutilus | reverse complement strand
CTCTGAAGAAGACATGATGATAAATTGGGAGTCTGAAGATTGGAGTGCTGAATAGAATAGTTAGCTGTGTGATGTGGTGACGGTGAAGGTGATATGGGTTGAGTGCTGTCAGAGTCAAATTCATAACATGGTTGAGATCGACAGCTTTACTGTCAACGTACATGCACATAGTGATTGGCGTGGGTATTGGAAACCCGCATGGGTAGCAGGTACGGGTAGCACAGGTAAGGGTCAGGGTCAGGATTTCCAACCCAGCCCAAACCTGTACCCGTGAACGGGTATAGGTTTTCGTGGGTATGGGTATGGGTAGACATAATATACCTGGGGTTTACCCGTGCCAATCACTACATGCACATGTCACCACAAACTGGACATATGTGCATGCATCACCACAAATGGGACATATGTGCATGTGTTGCCACAATGGGACATACGTGCATACATCACTACAAATGGGACATACACACACATGTTGCCATGAATGGGACGTAGATGCATGTGTCACCATGAATGTACCATACATGCATGCATGTGGGTGTGGCACACACCTGACACCCATCAACCCATGGGTTGATGGGTTTGGGTTCCCCATGGGTTGGGTGTGGGTGACCCACATTTGACCCATGGGTGACCCATGCCATTCCCTAATAAGGAGGGGCTCACTCGCAGTGGAGTCCTTAGACTTTCCTCTTTGGAACTCCCCTGCCTAGGTGAGATCCCCACATGTATTTAGGTAGTGATTTTAAGGGCAATCTAAGCAGGTGTTCTACCCTTGGGTGGTGGACTGTGAAAGGGGGATCCAAAGAGTTTAGTACAGAACCTATGTACACAGCAACTAGCATACCTGGTGAAGGGGGATCCAAAGAGAAAACTCTAATGAACCCTTCACCCACTAACTATGAATATATATAAGTACCATTGCTATGGCACTCCACTTGTATCAGGCATCACTCCCCGCATTGGTTGGAAGGGGAACTGCTTAAAGGGGTGGACACACACACATTAAAGGGGTGCATACACATGCTTGAAGGGACACAAGGCCAGTCTTGTTCAATCCATTCATCATTCCATCATGTTTCCATACAGTTGCAACCCCCATCAAATCCTCGTCACTTGGAATTGACAGGGTTTGAAGGGGTGTGTTGTGGATTCAGAAAGAATATCCCCTCTCCCCCCACTCAGTATTCCCAGCCATGCAACCTACATCTATCCATCTATCGCACATGTTCACATTCATACCTACATCGTGTCCATCCCCAAATTGCCTGGCATGCACAACGAGTATGTATTGCCGGCACATCACAACCGCGTACACCATATCTGCGTCACACGTGCATCGTAGCTGCGTCACATGGATACCGTATTTGGGTCACATGCGCGTCGCTATCGACGCATCAATACCAACACGTCTCCGGGAAGGGATGTGCACAGTTGAATTTACTATATAAATAAAGCATGTATTACAATAATAAAAACAATCAAAAATTTCCCCAAAAACATTATTCTCTCAATTTCCCTTGTCCTGCCCTAAAGTCAAGTAAAATAGAATTCAATTGTTCCAAGAGTTGGAACATGTATGGAATGTTCCCGTCCAAGGCATGTGTCAGAATAAAGCACTGTATAAGACCTGACAGCATCTGACAAGGAATATTCTCAAAGAAAAGGAACAGAGTCATGCATATAGCTCGAGTATTGTTTGTATTTCAACTTTGACAGAGGTACATTGAAGTATGCTGTTAAGATAGTCCGCTAATAATGACCGTTCTCCTGGCCAGCGTTTTCATCCTGGATCATTCTCATAAAAGAAATATAAGCGTTCTCAGAGTCTTTTTATGAACCATCGTGCAGATACGAAAATGAGAACGCTGTACCCTGTGTCCGCTGTAAGCACCAGATGAGTCAACGGTGCAAAGCTAATTCGCTATGTGCAATCGGATGGGTCAGATGTTATACCTGCATCTCATGGTGGGCTTGACTACCACACCCAACTCAACCTTTTCAATGATTGTTCCAGGCCGCACTTCCCTCCATCCATTAACAACCTACAGCTTTCTGCTTTCGCCTACAGTTCGAGGAGTCATTTCTGCTCGGGCTATTCTCCATTTATGGCATGTATATTGTGACAATCCATATTGTTGGATAGGTGGGACTGTTTGAATGCAGACTCTGTATCATTTGCTAGGCCTGCCCTTATATTGGGAGGGGGGAAGCTATTCTAGGCGCCCCGATCGATCAGCTATATTCGGTAGTTTGGAAGTAATATGTGCATTAAAGACACATTTAAATAAGCTTGGAGGTCTCTACAATAATTACCACCAGTGGGTTGCCCAGAAAGCAAGTGGTGCTAGGCGTGATGGAATGTGACAAAACGGGGTTCTGGCCATGGAATCGCCTTCGCACGCAGTCCTTGCAACCTCACACGCTCTTGTCTTTCAACCCACCTCCTCACATAGTCGACGTCAATCCCAAGCATAATTTTTTTCATTGTACCATAGCATCCATGTCGTCACCCGCAATCGTGTCTACTTTACTGGAACCAACATCTGTGAGTTTTTGACGATGAATATGATATATTTGAGAGCTAACCACTAGTCATATTCTGTTGCAGATGCGCACCGTGATGCGGTTGTCCAGAATACCGTCAGTAAGTACACCGTCACTTGATGACATATCTTTGATACTCAAGGCAGCTTAGATATCTCGCCAGATCCCTTGGCATTACTCAACCCCGCGAAGCGCGCATCCTATGACACACGGTACGGCGCGGAAGGTGACCAACCCCATGGGTGCATGAAAGACACCCGCGTACAGATATTGGCCGATCTAGAGGCCTGGGCTCATGATCCTTCAACTCCAAACCTTTATTGGCTCAATGGCCAGCTCGGGACTGGGAAAACGACGATCGCACACTCGTTCTGCCAGAGTTTGGACACGCAGAAGAAGCTTGGAGGCAGCTTCTTCTGTTCTCGCTCAGGATTGACGGATACACGCCGGATCATCCCCACGATCGCCACAATGCTTTCTCGATCTAACCCAAAGATTAAATCAGTCATACATGACGTGCTCGTGAACAAACCTGACGTCGCCGATCTCAATGATGTATTTGAGCAATTCCGGTCACTGATTGTTAACCCTGTCAAGATCGCTACTGACAACGAACAAGGGGTTTATTATGTTATCGTTATAGATGCCATGGATGAATGCTCAGCACCTGGAATTGTAGAAATGCTGATCACAGCCATCCTCGACGGCATTACAGGCATCCCTCTAAAATTTTTAATTACAAGTCGACCTGAGGCCTGGATCAGGAGGGCATTTAATCATGCCGCTGCACCTTTCCTCCTCCAAGAATTCACTCTTGACAAAGTTTCCATCGAGGACAATGGAGAAAGCGATATCGAAACATACTTAACAACCTCAGTGTCTAAAATTGCGGACGATCACGGATATTCGCAACAGGCATCTCCTTGGCCGTCAAAACAGGAACTCTTGAAACTTGTCAGTCAGTCCGATGGATTATTCATCTATGCCGCCACAGCCGTCCGGTACATCGGTGACACGAACGTGAATCCTAAAACGCGTCTAATTGAGTTGACTGGTTCGGCAATGCCACTTGCCTCCCTGGACAGCTTCTACAGGCTGATTATGGTCGACGCTTTCCAGAACCTCAGCGACAAGGAAATAGCGATCAGACGAGATGTACTTGCCACGGTGGTGTTTCTCCAACGCCCACTCTCGATTTCTGGAATAGCTTCCCTGTTAGAGATGAAGGATGATGAGGTTGACATTGAATTGTCTCGTTTTCGTTCGGTGATCTATGTTCCTTCCACCAATGATGGACATGTCACCATCTTTCATGCCTCGTTTCAAGAGTTCATCGTCGACCCGAAACATTGTAGTAGGAACAGCATTGATGCTTCCGATACCCACCACAAACTCGGGCTCAAGTGTCTCCAGACATTGAACAAGTCCCTTCGGTATAACTTCTGCGATTTACCTGATCATGCTATAGCCGCACAGGTTCATGAAATCTCTGATCCTGACCTTATTTCTGAGTCTCTCCGATACTCTTGCTTGTACTGGGCCTCTCATCTTCTGGAGGCTTTTACATTCCCACGTGCAGACACTTTGGCCATGCTCAGCGAGCTTGGGACATTCGTCAATACACACTTGTTGCACTGGTTTGAGTGCCTCAGTACATTTGGAGAGCTTGGATCTGGGTTGAAGTCTCTCAGCATGGCAAAAGAAGCCAACTCGGTTAGTAATCAACATGGTAGAGGAGTTTAGCTGATCATTTCCCCAGAAATACTCCAAAGCCCATCCCCACCACGTCATGCTACTCGAGGATGCTCGTCGCTACCTACAGATGGCGTTTGAGCCCATGAAACACCACTGCCTCAACACGTATGGCTCAGCCCTCGCATGGATCCCTAAACGCGCATCCATAAGATATCACTATTCGACATTGTTCGATAACTTACCTAGAGTGGTGGTGGGCATCACGGAGTCATGGGTATCATTTAAGCATCCCATGTCACACCCTTCATTTGTCTGCTCCGTTGCCTTCTCGCCTGACGGGACGCGTGTTATCTCTGGGTGTTTGGACGGTTCAGTTCATATCTGGACTACCACTACGGGGGAGAATGAGCGCATATTGGTAGTGAATTCTCATGCAGTTTGGTCCGTTGCCTTGTCGCCTGATGGGACACGCATCGTGTGTGGCTCGGACAACGGCTCGATTCGAATTCGGAATGCAATAACGGGGGAGGTAGAGCAAATCCTTCAAGGACATTCAGGTGAAGTTGTGGCGGTTGCGTTCTCTCCAGATGGATCAAGTGTTGTGTCAGGCTCTGATGACACTACTGCTCGGGTATGGGATGCCACCACAGGGGAAGCGAAGCACATACAAGAATTTAATGCGTCGGTGTATTGCGTTGCGTTCTCGCCTTACGGCAAACATGTTGTTTCTGGCATGAGAGACGCCACTGTTTGCATTTGGCATACCGCTACAGGGAATGTTGAGCATGTACTCGAGGGCCATTCATTCAGGGTGACCTCGGTTGCTTACTCACGTGATGGGACACGTCTAGCATCTTGCTCTGGCGACGGCTCAATCTGTATTTGGAATACACATACCTGGAAATTAGAGCGCATACTAAAGGAAGATACACATTGGATAACCTCGGTTGCATTTTCTCCCGACGGTACACGCGTCCTGTCTGGATCGAGGGATGCATTAGTTCGTGTCTGGCATGTGGCTTCGGGGATCACAGAACGTGTGTTCAAGGGACATACAGGTTGGGTTCAGTCTGTTGCATTTTCCCCTATGGGATGCAGGTGGCGTCTGCATCAGACGACCACTCCGTCCGGATTTGGGATGTGACGAGCGACTTGGAAATGGAACGCAGTGCGGTCATAGATCGGTGGTCCTTTTCACGCCACAATGCACGCGTATCTTTTGTTGGGAACCCGATGATGGCTCGTATTTGGAAGGCAATCAGGCCAAAGAGACACAAGGCACTTGAGGGCCATTCAGGCTTGGTGTTTTCAGTTGCATTCTCGGCTGATGGTACACGAGTTGTGTCTGGGTCGGACGACACGACCGTCAGAGTCTGGGATACCACCACCGGAGAGACAGAACAAGTACTCGAGGGTCATTCGGATTGGGTGATGTCCGTTGCTTTCTCGCCTGATGGCAAATTCGTCGTGTCTGGATCGGCAGACAAGTCGGTCATTCTATGGAAGACAGCTACTGGAAAGCTACAGCGCAAACTGAAGGGACATTCAGATCGGGTAAGGTCCATTGCATTCTCGCTTGATGGGGGGCGAGTAGCATCGGGCAGTGATGACTCCTCTGTCGGGATATGGAATGCAACTACCGGGAAAGTAGAGCATATACTCACTGGTCATTCACATTGGGTGTTCTGCGTTTCCTTCTCTCACGATGGATTGCGTCTCGTGTCTGGCTCGTCTGATCACTCAATCCGGATATGGAATACGATCACCGGAGCAATAGTGCGCTTGTTGGAGGGTCAATCAGACTGGGTGACCTCGGTTGTGTTCTCATCTAATGGCGCGCACGTCGTGTCTCGCTCGCATGACCACTCAGTCTGTATATGAGACACTACCACAGGTGATTTGACACCACTGCTGGAACATGAATCCTTCCAGTTCTCAGATGGAGGCAAGGTCGCTCATGTCGTCCCTGGCCACTTTCATCTCTTTGCCGCCGGGGACTCGCAGATCTTCATCTCACCCAGTCACGACTGGATTCTCGCCGACTTCCCACTGAAATCTTGTTGGATTCCCCCTGAATACCGCAATTTCTATACACATGCCTTCTCTCCCTCTAAAGTGTGCTTTGGATATTATTCAGGTCGCATTGTCATAGTAGATCTCAAGCCTATACATCAGTAGCATAGCATAGTATAACTACATAGGGACCAGGTGATATGAGGTTTGTTGAAGATTTGTAACTATTAGTGCCTTCTTTCTTGCAGGGCACTGGTATGGCTGGTGACTGCTGAAGGTGTGGGTGATAGCTGCAGTTGATGCCCATTGATGTCAGCTGCAAGCCATAACACCTGCCCAGCATGTATCTTGGTTGGTATAGTCGGGAATGTACTGAATGGATCTTGGTCAGTAGGTGTGAACCTTGGTCAGTATGGCATTGGTCAGTGCTTATTCTTAAGGGGTTTCCCTGACAGTGATTATGTAAACTTTGGATTTCCCCTGCCTAGCCCCCTCTGTGAGGTAGCTGTGGAGAAGCCTGGAGGGCTTCCCTTACAGGTAGCAGTTCTTCACTGTCATAGCATTGAGTACTCCATAGTCCTGAACTAGCTGCAAGGACCCATCCTTTTTCTTAATGAAGAATACCAGGCTTCCCATAGGTGACTTCAAGGGATGGATGTGGCCTGTGTGGAGGTTCTCTTGCAGGAATTTGTCTAGCTCTCATTGTTTGCTTGGGGACAGGGGTACACCTTGCATGCTGAGAGCTTTTCCCTGGGCTCCAATTCTATTCCATGGTCCCACATCCTTGGCTCAGGAAGGGAGTCAAAAATACAAGAGGATGTACTACCTATATAGTAAAAGGAAATGGGGATAGATGACAAAAGTATAGAAGAGTATAACATAAGAAATGTAAACTAAAATAAAGACGTGGAGAATGGACATGGAGAGTGGACAAATATGCCCATGTATAACTGAGGTATACTGAAGTGAAGCAAAATGAATACAAAAAAATAAGTGAAGTGAAGTAGAATAAGGGATATGATGGATGGAATGCATAAAGTGAATGTACCAGGCCAAGACTAACATACCGAGTGACTTGTGATTGTTTGACCTGATCACTATATGCAGAATTATATAGGAGATGTATGACTGTTTTGGAACCCAAGAAGAATGAAAAAACTTTGGTGTGAACCAAGGCAAGTCAAGTTCTTGTTAAGTCCAAAGTCAAGTCAGGTCCAAGCTGATGTAACTTGGTCTAAGGTCTTGTGTTCGAAGTCTTGGGGACTTGGCTTCAACTTATGTGTTGTACTGTCAAGTACACGTACCGAGGATCCGGTAACTCAGTGGTACCGACCAAGATACTCCGTTAGTAACCGTGTACAAGTCACTCAACGAATTGTTCTCGGCTCGACACACATATCGGTCACATTCCTCACTCCCATCCCACGCCTACTCCCCACCCCTCAGTCCACCTTACCTCGGGACTTCCTGCCTTTGTGTTATCCTCGGTTACAGCCCTTGTTTTATAGTCGGGCACTTCCTATTGTCCTATCCTCAGCCACATTCTTATTATCCTATCCTTTATTGTTCTATTCCCGTTTACATTCCTTCATTCTAATTTTACTCATTGTGGACAATAACCGCATGCTCTGCATACCTTGTTGTTCCACATTCCTTATTCCACATGTCGCTTCTTAACCTATATCAGTAGGACATGCATGTACATATTTCCTCATTCTGGGTATCGACTAGGCTTAGGCCCTTCTACCTTCTTCCCCTCTGTTAAGTCCTCAACTTGGGCCAGCATCACCAGCATCCTCCCGAGTATCTGTCTGTTGCAAATCGGTGGCATGCATGGCAAGTAGGGCCCAACGCACGAGTACGTTGAAGCCAACGCCACTACTCTTGGCCTGCAGGACTTGGCCATAGTCCGCCCAATCCTTCGACAGTACGCCTCGGCAGTACCAAAGTCCGTCAGTACCCGAAGCTTGACATGTACCCTCCTTGATTGTCAGTCCCTAATTTTGAAGGTCAGAGGTACAGAGGTTCAGAGTTCAGAGAACAAGTGAGTGGGAATACTAAGTTGATATTCAAACTAAGGTATAGTATACAAGTCTGGAGGTATTTATAAATAGCAGTCCTTATTTTAACTAATTAGGAATATGCAAGGGAAAAATAAGATGAACAAAAATGGGTTACAAAAGAAATCTACATCTGGTGTTACGATAAGACTATTGTTTGATGAGAAAGGAAAGAGGTCCAAGGTCTGAGGTGATCGCTGCTAGTCTAAGCTCAGAGTAGGGTGATGAGGTTCGGAGGCGATGGTGTAGATCCAGACTTGCTTCAGAGTGATCTTCTTCATAGCACCTTGCGTTGGATGTCCGAGGTGTCGGGGTTATATCAGGGATATAATAGTGCCCCCCTGTTAGGACCAAGCCTTGAGGTCCTAGTGCTTAATGCTGATGGAAGTTACCGTGGGAAGATTATGTGACTAGGCATCATGGAAAGGTATAAAGGGGGGACCCTTTTCATGGTGGCTGGCCATGTCTTCACCAACCACCCCCACCATGGACGATGAAGATGCTCTTATGGAGCAAATGCAGCTAGCCTCAGAGAGGCTTGAGAAATCCTGAGCCGAGAAGAAGTGGAAGGCTGAGGAGGAGGCCGAAAAAAGGTGGAAGGTTGAGGAAGAGGCCAAGGAGGCCAAGTAAAAGGCCAAGGAGGCCGAGCAAAAGGCCAAGGAGGCCAAGCAAAAGGCCAAGGAGGAGGCCAAGTAGAAGGCCAAGGAGGAGGCTGAAAAAAAGGCCAAAGAGGATGAGGAGGCAAAGGACCCCAAGGAGGCCAAGCAAAAGGCCAAGGAGGCCAAGCAAAAGGCCAAGGAGGCCAAGCAAAAGGCCAAGGAGGCCAAGCAAAAGGCCAAGGAGGAGGCCAAGTAAAAGGCCAAGGAGGAGGCCAAAAAAAAGGCCAAAGAGGATGAGGAGGCCAAAAGGGCCCAAAAGGAGGCCCAGAAAAAGGCCTCAAAAAAGGTGGCTGGGAAAGGGGTCAGCGGCACCCCCAAAGCTACATTAGAGTTGTCTATAATCAAGGAGGACATATCCAAACAAGCAGGTCTATCCAGGGTTGGAACTCAGAGACCGACTCCTGACTTGGGAGAAGGAGGCTCGGGAATGACCAAGCAAGACAAGGATTGTGCTCGTATGCTCAAAAACCAATAGTCGGTCTAAAGGTCTCAGGCTTAGAAGATGCTGGAAAATGACCAGCTGAGGAATGCCAGGGTGGACAATGCCGAGGTGGGTCTTAGACCATTTGAGTCAAGTCGGAGGATGCTAATGAGCCTTTATCCAGACTTGTATTGACAGGCATCTGAAGGCAGGGCTAGGGGTAGGAGTTCAGAGTCCAGCTGGCCATGCAAGCACTGCGCCCGTCGGGGGGCCCCTGTATATGGCCCAGCTCCAGAAAGGGCACTTCATGCCTGATCTGTGTAGATAAGAAGGTGAAGTGCAAAGCGGACGAGGGTGAGGAGGAGATGGTGACAAGGATGAGAAGAGGGGTAGAGGGGTCTCAGAGGACAGTGCTGGTCCACTGCCAAAGAAGTGGAGGCTGGAGGTGGTAGTTGAGGGAACTTCTCAGGGTTCAGATGCCCCTGGGGTGACTCTATTGAGGGAGGTGGTAGAAGAGATGTGAGCATTCCGGGAGGGCATGTGGGAGTTGAGGTGAGAGCACCAGGATACCGGAGATGAGAACAAGAGGATCACTGATGCCTTGGTGCATATAAACCAGCTCTGAATCATTGAGCAGGCTTGGTGGTTCAACTGGTCCCAGAATTTGGACGATTGGTGGGGGAATGTGTTAAGATCTAAACAGTTATGGTTCAGTCCTTTGTGGTAAAGGCTCTGTGATTGTGTGAAATCTACCTAAACAGTTATGGTTCAGTCCTTTGTGGTAAAGGCTGAAGTGTCTGAAAGTGAAATATAAACTATACATGTCCTGACTGAGAATTCTCACGCTAAAATATAGCCTCAAGTCAAACATTAGAAAAGATAAAATAAAAGGGAAATATGAATGTTCAGAATGATACTGTCCTCCATGTCTGAAGCTTCACACACCCCCGCAATCTGAACATTCTATTCCATTCCCAACAGCTTGAGGCATCGTTCATGCTCGAATTTGTTCAAGGCCTTGGTTAAGAAATCGGCTCCATTCGAAGTCCCGGGTATGTGAGAAGAGCGAATGATCTTTTGGCGTATCAATTCATGTATGAAGTACCAACAGATATCGATGTGTTTTGAACGACTGTGATAGACCGGATTCCCTGAAAGAGCCACAGCCCCAGTGTTGTCGGAATAAATGTCCAAGGGACCCTCAAATCTCAGTGTTAGTTCCTCACACAGCTGTCTAATCCAGACGGCTTCTTGGCAGCTTATCCCCATGGCATAATATTCCGCTTCCGTTGTTGAAAGAGCCATGGAACTCTGTTTCTTTGACTTCCAAGAGACCGGTCCATTTGCGAGCATGAACACATATCCGCTAGTGGATTTCCTGTCACGTGCATCTTCCGTGTAGTTCGCATCGCAATACGCCCAAGGTATTGTGTGCTTTTCCTCCATCGATGCGGGATTCTTTTTGTACACGATGCCCAAGTCCCTCGTACCTTTCAGGTACTTCAGCACCCTCTTAGCTGCGCTCCAGTCCTTTTGCCTCGGATTCTTGTTCGCTTGTGACAAAAACTGCATCACGTACGCGATATCAGGTCGCGTTGACATGGTGGCATACGTGAGCGAACCGGTAAGTGTTTGATACAAATTCGCGTTTTCGAAAGCTGAATCTTCGCTGTTTTGAAGATGCGAACCTTTATCAATCGGTGTGCTTACGGTGTTGGCCGCGCTCATGTCGAACCGCTGAAGCAACGCGTCGATGTAATCGGATTGAGACATCTTTAGGGTGCCTAGGTGAGTATCTTGTGTCACTAGTATTCCCAGGATTTTGAAGGGTTTTGACGTGTCTTTTTGTTTGATTTTATAGAATTTTTGGATTTCCGCCCTCAATCTAGATTCCTCCTCCTCACTCGAGCACACACCCGTCACATCGTCCACATGGGTGTCAATAGCCGTTACACCTTCTTTGGTCCTCTTTGCGAAAATACCGTTGTCGCTTCCGAGTGGAATGAAATTCAAGGTTCTTAATTTTTCCTCTAAGTCTTCTCTCCATGCTCGCGCTGCTTCAGGTAAGCCGTACAGTGCTTTGTTTAACTTAGCGACTGTTCCCGGCTTACCATAACCATCAGGAAGTGCAGTGTAAATATCGTGTTCAATCTTCCCATGCAGGTACGCCGAGTCTACGTCCCATGTGAAGATACGTAGATTTCTGATTGTGGCGAGGGCTAGCAGAACTCTAAGGGATGTTATTCGGGATACCGGCGTGAATGTGTCGCTCAGCGAAATGTGAGTTTTCTGTTTGTCGCCTCGAACAACCCATCGTGATCTGAATTTCTTCTCTCCTGATTCCAGATTCTTGACCGTGTGCACCCACATCCCTGGTAAGATTTGGACTCCCTTCGGTAAGTCTCTTTCTTCCATTTCTGTCCAGGTATTCATTTCTTCCAGCTTCGATAGTTCATAATCCATCGCGTCTTTCCACAACTTCCCATCCGGCGAGTTCAAAGCACCCAAATGCCCTTTGGGTATAATTGTCTGAGACACATTGTCCAAGTTGACCACTTTTGTAGTGAGTACGCTGATGCTATTGTCTTGCTCTTTTAGCCGTTCTGATCTCCTTGTTGGTTCAGAACCCCATACTTCTGCTGTGGTACATCTTCTCATCTCATCTCCTCTTGCCTTCGCTCCCTCTTCAATCTTTTCATTTGTGTCAGGGAATTCCACTTCCATCGGTTCATCTTCATCCTCCCCTGTACGGTGTCCTTTCCCTTCTACGAAGATCTCGTTGCATGTTTGGATTTTCTTCTTGTCTCTGTCTATGACAGTATATATAGAGTCCCCATCATATCCTATAAGTCTACATTCTTTTGCTTTGTCGTCTAACTTGGACCGAGTTTCATCAGGTATCTTCACAAAACACTTGGAGCCGAAAACCCTGAGATGACCTATGGTGGGTGCGTGTCCGTAAACCTTCTCGTAAGGTGTACTATTGTCCGGGAGGATTCTTGTAGGACATCTGTTCCTTACATAGACGTGAGTCGAAATTGCTTCTCCCCACATATCTTTTCCAAACTCTGAGTCCCTCAACATTGTTCATGCCCCTTCGATGACCACCCTGTTCCTTCTTTCGGCTCGCCCATTCAACTCTGGATTGTAAGGAACTGAGGTGATTATTGTGATACCTCTGTCCTGACAATGTTTCTGAAGTTCGCTATTGATGAATTCGCCTCCATTATCCATCTTCAAGGTGTGCACTCTAGACTGAAACTTGTTCTCTATCGCTCTATCAAGATTTATGATCGCTTCGGTTGCCTCGTCTTTGTGCTTTAATTGGAAGGCAAAACCGAATCCTGAACAATCATCACTGATGATGAGACTATATCTGGCGTACGTCCACCTTGCTTCTGGAGTCATCGGTCCCACTAAGTCACTGTGTAAGGTCCCAAATGTTCGAGTGTCCCTTTCTTCTCTACGCTCGAAAGACTTTTCATCCATCTTCCCGAAGACGCAATCCTCGCAGGTACCTTTCAAATGTACGTCTGTTACTTCCATTCCTTTTACAGCCTTGGAGTTCACCATGTTCTTTAGCATACTTTCTCCAAGGTGTCCGAGTCGTCTGTGCCATGTTGACAGGTCTGTACCCACCGAGTCCCTTTTCACCGCTGCCATTATGCTTCCTTGGGAAGGTGCGATTTTCATAATGACTTCATACAACTCTCCACCAAGTAATCCTTCGGCATAGGTGACTTCTCCTCTCAAGATTTTGATGCGACCACCTGAGATACGACTTTCGAACCCTTTTTGGTCCAGGACTTTGAGCAAGAGAATTTTCCCATCTGCTTTGGGAACGTGCATGATGTGAGTCAATCTGATCTTGGTTGTTTTTCCTCCATAACTGACTTCCGTTTCTATATCTCCCTCGCCTATGCCTTCAACCTGATTGTTCCCGAAGGCCTTGATGGTTCTATTTGTCTCGTATTTCAGATAGGTGGTAAAGTCCGCTCGATTGGGTGATACGTGCACAGTGGCGGCCGAATCTGCAATCCAGATGTCCGGGTGACTTCCAGAACCGCACGTCCATACTATTGCAGAGTCGGTCAAGGTTTTGACCGCATTAGAGGAATTTGAGTCTCTTTTCCCCTTAAACCATTCGGGATATTGACCTTCTTGGCCCCCTCCTTTAGCCCAGCACCTTGCCTTAAAGTGTCCTGTTTTTCCACAGTTGTCGCATTTCCCAGAGGGTTTTGTTCCAGCTTGAAAAACTACGTTCGAATTTTTCTTGTCGCTTGTCAGTCCTCCTCTTCTACTCCACTCTGTGTTGAGATGGGAGATTATGATGACAGGATCTAGGACTCCCCCTAATGTTCCCATCACGGGACCCAAGATGGTGAAGGCATAGATAAGTTGATGATTCCCGCAAATTGCGCATCGGTTATAGTCAGACCTAATCCTCCACAGCCCTCTCTTAGCTTTTGTAAGTCTGCTAAGTGTGCTGGTACAGTTTCTGTTCCACCTTCTTGATAACGTTTTGATAGTAGACGAGTGTATGCGAGATTTTGAGCAATTGGATCTGCCTGTGCGTATCGGTTTATCAATCCGTCCCATGCTGCTTTGGAGGTAGAACAGTCTAATCCTGCCTGGACGTTTGGCACAATATTCATCAGTATGATGGACAAGGCTTGAGCATCTGTCTCTTCCCATTTGGCTAGACCTTTTGTGTCGATATCCGGTGGCTTGACTATTGCTCCAGATATATGTCCCCATAGCCTTGCACCCTTTAGGTAAGGCACTATCCTCGTCTTCCAAAAGTTCCAATTGGAACCAGTCTCATCAAGTCTCTCTGACTCCTCATATCTAAGCACTTTGAAAGTGTCGGACATATTCTTTTCGGCAGATTTATTTTCAGTTCAAAGTCAAAATTCAGGTGTGTCGTTCTTTTAATGCTGGTCGGGGCCCATAACCTGTTAAGATCTAAACAGTTATGGTTCAGTCCTTTGTGGTAAAGGCTCTGTGATTGTGTGAAATCTACCTAAACAGTTATGGTTCAGTCCTTTGTGGTAAAGGCTGAAGTGTCTGAAAGTGAAATATAAACTATACATGTCCTGACTGAGAATTCTCACGCTAAAATATAGCCTCAAGTCAAACATTAGAAAAGATAAAATAAAAGGGAAATATGAATGTTCAGAATGATACTGTCCTCCATGTCTGAAGCTTCACAGAATGCACTGAGGGAAACTTGGAAGGGAAAGGGGAAGGAGAAGGAAAAGGAGGATGAAGGGGGTCCAAAGGAAGATGATTTCCCAAGCTTGGATGATGCACCAGGGTCGCCAGAGTAGATAGATAAATTTTATTATTTTTTAACCCCAAGTTGAGTGAAGAGGTCTAAGTCAAAACCAAGGTGAACCATTCAAGACCGAGGTAAGGAAGTCTAGGACATCATCAAGGGGCCTGGTTTGTCAGGGTATGCTTGGTGCAAGTTGGAGACTACTTTGGATGCATGGTCGAGTTCATTGGCTGGTAACCAGGACTTTTCATCTTCAGTGCCTTTATGTCCAGACCACTTGACTAAGTACAGGAGTTGACACCTGCATCTTCTTCTATCAAGTTTCAAGTCTAGGATCTTGGAGATCTCGTATTTGGGTTCCCATCAATGATGGTTGGAGGTTGGGGTAGGAGCATGCATTTGGGGAAGGTGTTCAGAGTGGATAGTTCGAGCATGGAGACATAGAAGATGGGATGTATGGCTCTCATGCTGTCGGGGAGTCATAGGGTGAAGGAAATGGTTCCTACTTGTGTGATAATTTCGAAGGGACCTAGAAACTTCTCTGCTAGCTTTTTAGAGGGTCTTATAGTTTGGATGTTCTCGGACTTAACAAAGACTTTGTCTCCAACCTTAAAATACAGAGGGACCACTCGATGTCAATCTACAGATGCTGAGTATTGGGTCTGAGCTTTGGATATGGTCTTTTGGAGTTGCTGGTGCAGGTCATCCAAGTCAACCACAAAGTCATATGCTTGAGAGGAGGCAAGGTTGTGTTCGGGATGTAGGGTGATGTTTGGATGATAACCCTTGTTGGCATAGAAGGGGGAGATTCCTATCATCGTGTTTGGGGCATTGTTGTATGCGAATTCAGTGATGGGTAATAGTTCAGACCAATTGTTTTTCTGGTAGTTGCAATATACTCGGAGGTATTGTTCGAGGGTTTGATTTATGCATTCAGTTTGTCCATCCCCTTTGGGGTGATATCCCAAGGTGAAGTGAAGCTTTATGTCCAAAGCCTTGCTGAGGAACGAGGAAACAAACTCGGTTCCTTGGTCCGAGGTGACATGTGATGGTACCCCATGCTTTGAGAATATATGTAGGATAAAGAGTTTGGTGAGGGTTAGGGTGGTGATTGTGTCGGTGGTGGGGATGAAAAGGGATTGCTTTGCTAGACAGGCTACTATGATGAGGATAGTGTCATAGTCATCTGAAGTGGGCAGTTTCTCTATGAAGTCCATGGAGATGGAATTCCATGGTTGTTTGGGTATTGGTAATTGTTCAAGTCACCTGTAAGGGTGGTGTCTCTGTGGCTTAGACATCATACAAGTGGTGCAAGACTTAATGTAGAACTTAACTGAATCTTGGAGGTTGGGCCAGATGTAGTCTCTTCGTATGAGTTCCAATGTCTAACTCTGGCCAAAGTGTCCAGAGATTAGGTGGTTGTGCTTGTCTTGTAGAACTCAGAGTCTGAGGTTTCCATGATCGGGGACATAGATTCTTTTATCAAGGAGGAGAAGTCCATCCTCGGAGGTGGTCCATCAATCAGTGGGGTTGTCCATTCGGGCCAAGGCTGTTGGGTCTTGTTGGAGTGAGGCTCAGATGTCCTTGTAGAGTTGTTCTACATCCATGATCATTGCAGCTTGGATGACTGGTGAGTATAGGGAGGTAGTCCTTTATCTGCTTGGGCATATATGTGATTCATTTGGAGCCATCAGAAGACTTCTTTGATGTGGTTTCTATGTTCCTCTAGGTTATCAGAGTAGATCAGGATGCCATCTAGGTATACTAGTATGGACAGATCTAGGAGGTCGGAGAAGACGTCATTCATGAATCGCTGGAAGGCAGCCAGGGAGTTTGTGAGTCCAAAGGGCATCATACTCTACTCAAAAGATCCATAGCATGTGCAGAAGGCGGTTTTCCATTCATTGCCTTCTTGGATGTGCACCAGGTGGTACATGTGTTGCAGGTCTATCTTGGTGAATATTTGGGCCTTTCAGGGACTGTCTAGGAGGTCAGAGATTTGGGGAAGTGGGTAGCAATCCTTCTTTGTTATCTTGTTTAGCCTACAAAAGTCAACACATAGGCATAGTAATCCATGTTTCTTTTGGGAGAAGAGGACTAGAGTGCCCCTGGGGGAGCGTGAGGGTCGTATAAACCCTG
>QLPI01017688.1:0-13631 GCA_003314275.1 Chroogomphus rutilus | reverse complement strand
GCCTCCTGTATGTGCCACTAACTTATAACGGAAAAGATACTCAAGAGGATGCCGAGAGTGTCGGCCCGAGTAAGGACTTCTGAACAGAAGGAGGAGAGTAGGGAGGTGTAAACCTAGTTGATACTCAGACTGAGGAACTATTTACATGCATCTACTACTTATATAGGCTGAGAGGCGGAATGTAGAATAAGGGTGGCATAAGACATGGAGAAAAGAATAAGGTATGAAGACCATGTGGAGGTATTGTCCACAGCGATCTAGAATAGAATAATGTGAGAGTAAGACAATGAAATATGATCAATAATAAGCGGGTGAGATTGTGGGAAAGAATAGAACAATAAAGAATGGCCGAGATAAAACAATAGGGCCGCGAGTAAGTGGCAATGAATAATGAACGTCCCGAGGGTAAGCGGGTGAGGGGAGGGATAGGGAGTGTAAGGATGATAAAGAATAGGGGGGTGGGGTAAGGATAATGAACCAGATGATGAACCAAATGTACCGAGCTGAAACCATGCACCATGGAGGATGATATGAGTAAGGGTCGGTTGGTCGGTACTGCCGAGTAAGTCAGAGCATGGTGTGTGGTCGTGACAGTTCCTCACTCAGAATATCAACTTGGTTTGCACCCTCTTGTCCACCTTTCCCCTGTCTAAGTCCTTCACTCAAGCCGACACCCTCAGCACCTTTACGAGCCTCTCTCCTGTGTAAATCAGTGGCATGCATAGAACAGCAGGGCACAATGTATGAGCACATTGAAACCTAGCCACCCCAAAATGGTCTGCAGGACTTGACCAATTTCTTGGCTTAACTGAGTCATAACATTGATGGAGACCACCAGCCCAGGTGGCATCCCTTTTACATGACCTTGCCAAATTTTCAAACTCAGACTGGGCTGCACCCAAACTTCACTACTGTAGCATCATGGGATTTAGTGATAAGAAGGGGATACATCAGGACCTACTATGCTGTCATCCCTGACTATTCAAATTAGCTATATTTAGCCTAACTCAGCCCAACTCACCATTTTAGCCATATGCTCCATCAGCCTTTGAATCAGTGCACCTCACATATTCAACCTATTCCATCTTGGCATCATATGCAATATTTAATTATACTCCACTTAATATATCCATCCTCCAAGGGGTCATACATCTGTTTTTAGTATTTCTATTGACCACTTTGCCATTATGACTTTTAATATTTCCTTATATATTCAGCTCCACTTTTCTTATTTGCAATTCCATTCGGTTATTTCTATTTCTGATATCCAATCTGTTGCTATGTTCCTTATAGGGTAACTCCAATGGATATCAGAATGATATGTACATCATCCCATACTATCATAGAGGAAATCAAGTTTGGGGTATAGTATTCTACTCTCGCACATTTAATCTTTGGCTTTTGTCAAGTACATGTACCGACTACCCAGTAATTCAGCAGTGCTAACAGAATGATCAGTCTAATTCCACACGCAAGTGACCAAGTCACACACATGTCACTTGGTACATCAGTCTTGGCTCAGAACATTCACCATCCACATTCCCCATTCCTATCCCTCATCCTTTCTTCCCCCATCATTATCCATTAATCCACACTCCATTTATTCTTTATTTCTCAGCCTGTCTCATCTCAGGACATTTCCTTATTGTTTTATCCTCAGCCACAACCCCATTATTTTATATTCGGTCACTTTCTATTATACTATTCTTGGCCACATTTCTATTATCTTATCTTCATTATTCTATTCTTGTGCACATTCCTTATTCTATTCTTGATCATTGTGGACAATACCTTCACATGCTCTCCATACCTTATTATTCTCCATTCCTTATTCCATATCTTGCTTCTTAATCTATATAAGTAGTGTGATGTATATAGATAGTTCTTTCACTCTGAATATTGACTAGGATTATACCTTCTTGCCTTCTCCTCTTCTGTCTAACATCCCTTACTTGGGCCAGCACTTTTGGCACTCTCCCAGGTATCTCATTTGTTCCAAATTAGTGGCACACATGGAAAGTAGGGCACAATGCATGAGTACATTGAAGCCACACCACTCTGATAAGCTTGCAGGACTTGGCCAATTCCTGCCAGCATCGTGAGGTTGGCATTATTACAATAGTGCTTGGTCCATGCATCGTTGGCATTCCCAGAGCTTGACAGCTTTCTCATCTATTATAGGAATTTATTTGACTCCTCATAGATAAGCAAGTAGTATAAGATCTTATACATTCAGTAGTCTGCTCTTCAGTCAGAATAGTGATTAAGATTCCCCTGTTCACTTCTATCTTAATTTCTGTCTCACTATTACATCCACCATCTATATGAAAATAAGGTCCAGTACAGTCTAATGGACATAACACATAAGTTGAAGCTGTACCCTATTCAGAACCTCACCATTGTTACTACACTGGGAAATATTACAATTGGATTATTATAACTATATCTATTTCACATCCTAACATGATACTGTCACAACCTTGCTGGAGTTATAGTAGGGGACAAAACCATTCAAGTGTTTTGAACATTTGTGTTGTACTGTAAATAACAGGAGGATTACATAATCAAAAAATATGATGTAATTAGTGGAGATAGCACTGCTTCTGAACTTGTGGTCACAATCAAGATTATTACGTAACTCTCAATATTCATTGAGATATTAATTATTTAAAAAAATGAAGCATTTGAACAGTTTTGTCCCTCACATTTGTAAACAAGAAATGGTATATATCAGTACTTTATAAAGCCTCCATTTGCTCTCATCACTGCCTGCACCCTTATAGGCATGCTCTCAATCAACTTCTGACACACCTCTGTCTCTATCTTCTCCCATTCCACTCCAATCCTCTCCCATAGCTCATGCACTTCACTAGGGGGGTGTTCATAGTCAGAAAGGCACTTTTTGAAAATAGTCCAGAGGTGTTCAATGGGGTTTAGGTCAGGGGGCTGAGCTGGCCACTTGTTATGGCCCATGCCACCAATAAACCCACACTAATCCCCACAACCACCTGTACCATTTCCAGGACCTTTCTGACCGCTCAAAGCCTGAATAACCACTTTCCGAATTCCGTTGTATCAACCCGAGGTTCTGCATTCCTGAACCTCCAAAGATTCCAAAGCCAAGGTTCTGCTCCTTTGATAAACAACATGCAGGATCATCGCATACCTCATTCCCTTGTTCTTTCGTTCTGTATTGCCCCTTGTACTCTCTTCCCCCCTTGTCTTTACTTGGCAAAAAGTTAGTACAAAGACTAGATACATGTATATAAGACACCAGTCAACTGGATTATTCACCAGTATGAATATCGACTTAATTCTGCATCGTAGTTTCTGATTCAGTTCCGGTAAACTTTCTGACTTTCCGAAATTAGGGACAGACGATCGAGGAGGGCGCAATACATAAGTTGAAGCCAAGTCCCTGCGACCTCAAACCACTCAAACCACCTAATACCATGAACAGTCTTAGACCCCCTGGCACTTCCCATCTTTCCACCCCTTTTCAATTCCAACTGTGAACCCACGACCTGTAGTCCCTCTGCCTCCGGAGTATGAACCCCCCCTCAGAAACCATTTGGAACCTCTGGAAACCCTTCCGGAAGCCTCTAGCTAAGCGCCGACATGCAGATTTAACACCACTTCATGACCTCATAGTGTTATAGCCCATGCTTCCAACAACCCACACTAACCCCCACAACCACCCGCCTCCGCTCCAAGACCTTTCCGACCAAAAGGACGAAGGATTATTTTCCGTAGTTCCCGTTCCCGACAAGTCCGACCGAGAAACCACGTTCACGCTCCCGTTCCCGTCACGACCGAAACACCATCTCCGAGTCCGTCTCCGACCAAAGACTCAATACTTTGATAACCGATGTGCAGGACCATCGCGTACCTCACTCCCTTGTTTTCTCTTTTATATTGACCCCTTGTACTCTCCTTCTCCTTGTTTTATGACCGGCAAAGATAGTACAAGGATAGTCACATGTATATAGTCTGCCAGTCGACTGGACTGTTCGCTAGTACGAATATCAACTTAGTCCACCCACCTAGTTTCCGATTCATTTCCGGTAAAACTCCCGTCCCCTCTCCGAAATTAGGGACAGATGATCAAGGAGGGCGCAACACATAAGTTGAAGCCAAGTCCCTTCGACCTCGAACACCTCAGTGACCGGATCGAACCAATCCGCAACCGACCCTAAGTTCCCGGCGCTTCCACCCCCGTTCGTAGTCCGTCCGACCCCGCCTTCGGTCCTCAGCCCCGTCACGGACTCCACGCCAACCGGAATAAGTCCTTCCGGAAGTACTAGCTAAGCACCTGACACGCGGACTTAACACATAGCCATGGTCAGAAAACCACTCAGTGGCCTTCTTGCATGTGTGCTTGGGGTCATTATCCATTGAAAAATATTGTCAGTAGAATCTTTACCATAATACTCCAGGCTAGCCTGAAGCTCATCATCCAAAATCTGCCTGTACAACTCCCCATCCATCCTTCCATCAATTTTGGCAGCATAGCCAGGTCCTTCCCCACAATATACAACCCCATACCATCACAGAACCTCCATCAAACTTCAGTGTTCTCTTAACTAGCCTATCATTCAAAGGCTCTCCAGCCTTTTTATACATCCATCCCCTTCCATCTGACCCCAATCGATTGATTTTAGTCTTATCTGACCAGACAACACGCTTCCAGTCCTCTAGAGTCTACTCCAGATGAGCTTCTGCAAACTACCTCCTTGCTTTCCTATGCCTTGCACTAAGAAGTGGCTTCTTTCTCTTTACAACTGCCTTCATCCCAGCCTTCTTCAGGTTCCTCCTTACAGTCTTGGATATCACTGGGGTACCCTGGGTTACATTCTCAATCTTCCCTCTTTGCATGAGTGATATGATATGGTGGATGTTGGAGAGGGATATCTTGGATGGGCAACCACCAGTGGCCTTGGGTATATGAGGACAGTGTTTCCTGCAAATGGTAGAGATAGAGCCAACAGAGACACCAAGGTAAGAGGAGATGTAATGGCTAGAATGACCAGTTTTGAGCAATTAGATGATAGAGTCAACTTTAGCAGCAGAGAGAGGCTTCATGGTTCTGAACAAGGGATATTTGGCTTTGTTTGGACAGAAACAAACTATAAAAAGGTTCACATGATGTCACATGACTTGTCATGTGATTTCCAGCCCTGTATATACAATTTATTGCATTAATAACTGTGAGGGACAAAACCGTTCAAATGCTTCATTTTTTTAAATAATTAATATCTCAATGAATATTGAGAGTTACATAATCATCTTGATTGTGACCACAAGTTCAGAAGCAGGGCTATCTCCACTAATTATGTCATATTTTTGATTATTTAATCCTCCTGTTATTTACAGTACAATACAAATGTTCAAAATACTTGAATGGTTTTGTCCCCTACTGTATCTCTATCATTATTTCCACTTGAAACACATGGTCACTTTTCCTGTTCTGTGATGTATTGCTAAATTCTTCATCAGTAATTAATTGCCCTCTGGCATTTAATTGTTGGTAAAAGTGATGTACAGTAGTTTCTAGATGTGTTCATCTATGTTAGTGCCATCCATGGCCATTGTTCAGAAGAACTCTCAGTGAATATCAACAATGTCAAATCATGGCTTTAGATTCAAAGATACCATGTAGTCTGCTCTATAGTTTTGTAGCAGTAGTATCTTGATCAATATATACCAGATACTTATTAGATATTCTAAGACATATTTCTTTTTGTGCATTTTTATCCTTCTTTTTCTATTTAGCAATTGTGATCTGTTCTGTTTTAGTAGATGCCCTGGTGTCTATTAGCTAGGGTTCCATTTCCAACCATTTATTATTACCTATAGATCTAGATCATCCAAGATCCATTCTAGGCACCTCTGCCATGTAATATAATTGTCCCCATTCAAGCAGTCAACCTTGTATATGTTTGATGCAATTGACATAATAGAAGTCATGGAGTGTAATAGTGTGATCAGTTTCAACTGGGGCCTATACCCTATAGTTAGAGGGATATTAATGAGATTTAATACTTCAAGGACTTGTCTCATTCAAACACACTACAAGCTATATATACAGATCATGATAAAATATATGACTAATTGTCTCACTCATGTTATGCTGACTTTGTCAGCCATCCTTAAGCTGGGGATTATTATACCTAGATCCCATAGATCTGTTATGGTGGATCTTAGCTGGCATATCTGGCTCATGCATGGCCATATTGCTGATCCCTTCAACAATTGATAGGACAGTGATCAGGTTAGAAGGGATATATATCTGTTGTGAAGAGCTGGAGGTTAGCTGTATAGAGAGTTGACTCATTCCATTCTTCACTTCAAAACATTCTCTCCCTCTCTAAAACAGTACATGGCCAACCTTTTGAGATTGTTTATGCTCTGAGGACACTGGGTGAATATTTAAAGGGGGATGATATAGGGGATTCCTTAAATTGCTAAATAATTGGCTTCATTTCACACAGTGCTTGACTGAAGTGTTATATCTTTAACACCAAGGTCTTCTCCAAACACCTTCCCCTATCATAACCTTATTCTATCCTATTCTACCCTTACTGTAGGAAAAACACATTGAGCACATTAAACATCTATATCTTTCACCACTTACTCCCACATGATTGCCAAACCAGAATTAACAAACATGAGCAAAATTGAGCAACATGAGTCACACAAACTGAGATCCCTAAGATGCATGAGAACTTCAAACACACAAGTAAATACTTCAATCAAGTCATGAGTTGAACAAGCTAACCAAATAAGCATAATACTAACAATGTACTGTTATGGCAATGCATCTTACTTCATTAAGGCATGCCAAAATGAGAATGAAACCTGTTATAGAAATCCCTGGGCAGACTCAAATAGACTCATACATTGTACATGGACTAAATCAGAATAGTCTCTTCTTGTTGCCCCTTATCCCTAAAACATATAAATACTATATTTTCTAACACTTTCTATTGCTAAATTCCCTCAAGTTATTCTCATAGGAGAATTCCATCACATGCCTCTGATCTCCTCATACATATTACATTTCACATGCCACAATTGGCCCCTCACTCTTAAAAAATCATGTATATAAGTATGCCTGTACATCACAATGATTATCAGTTTTACAAGCACTCAAGTCTAAAGAAAACTGCACTTTCTAAATATTTTTCATTCTTTTTTTTCTTTTCCTTGCACACTATTCTGAGTGCAATGGTCAACTACTCTATTACTTGACTTCTTAAACCTAACAAGATCAAGAGCCTCACATGGGGGTCAAACCTGCAACCTTGAGATTAAGAGTCTCACTCTATCTCACAAGCAGCAATAGCAAATATTGCACCCCTATCACAATACATCATTTACAAATTTTGTGACATAAAGCCAAGGTTATCCAGAGACAATTGGTTATCCTAGAACAGAGAGCTGTTAGTAACAGCAAGTGACAGAGGATTGTATGATATAATTACCAGTGCAGATAAGTTCCCCACTACTGCCACTGCAACTACTCCTCTTTCAAACCTTGAAGATGAGTACAGAGACAGAAATGGCATCACATACACTCAGATTTTCCTGTGTGTATCACCAGAATATCAGACAGGAATTGCCAGAACAAAAGAAGCAGCAGAGACATGGAGGATATTAATCTAGAAGTTTGAATCCAAGGACCCTAGTAAAAGTAGCATAGTCCAAATGAGGTACAAAACACATCATATGGCCAAGTGTCAAAGGATATCAACCTACATTATTATAATGAATGAATATCGTGCTCAATTAGAGAGAATGGGTGAGATGATACATGATTCAACTCACTCAGGTACCCTGCTCAAAAACTTGCTAGAGTCCTTGAGGTCAATTGCCCATATGATATGCTAGATAACCTACAAACCCAATGAAATTGCTGAGAGGCTTGAAGTGCACAAAGCTGACTTGAATGCCATCAAAAGTCTCTACACAAGTGGCTACAGCCTTCATCAGATCCAGCAAATGAAAGACAGTTCCTATCAATGTAACAATAGTGTGAAACCATCAGACACCAATTAGGTCAAACCAACAACCAACATACCTTTGTAACAACTGCAGAAAGGATGGGACTCATTAGTGAAGTTTTTTGTGACAGGAGGAGCATTAGAGGGTCAAATACCTTGGGGAAGACAGGGAAGACAGGGAAGTACATCAGTTCCATATCCTAGACCAAGTTCTTGCTCCATAATCCCAGTGACTCCAAGCCAAAACCTAGACAAAAGAGTAAAGAATGAAGGAGACAATGGAGCAATCCTACAATAGAACCACATGATCCTAATGGTAGGAATTATCAAAGACAGGCAAAGTGGCATGTCAATCACTACTGAATCAGCACTACTCAGCACCATGAACAATACATACCCCTGGTTAATTGATTCAGCCACATCAAGCCATCTCACTGGAAATGCAGAGTTGTTCAAGCAATTGTATGAGATCCCACCTATCAATTTTAAAACACCAAGCAGGGAGTGTTTCATTGTAAATAAAAGAGGAATAATTCACCTTGTAATCTAGAGCAATTCAGCATCTAACCTCCCAGAATTGCTAATCACACTCACAGATATCATACTGTATATACACTGAAACTCAACATGAACCTCCTCTCTATTGGGAAGATGACAAGTACAAATCTGGACATAATGCTCAGCAAAGACACAACATTACTATCAATGCAAAATAAGATCATTGCTCACAGTACCAGAATCAACAACCTATTCATGTACACATCAATCATGATAAAGCTGCCCTCTCCAATGAAAGCCCTAATTGCAAACAAAGCAACTGAACTGTCATTATAGCACTGTAGATTAGCTCATGTCGGCTATATAATACTGAACTAATGACAAAGCTTCAATCAGCAATCAGATTCCAATTTACCCTGAAAGGGTTACAAGAAACGCACACACCACATCTAAGAATTTGCACAAGTTGAAGCAAGCATGATTACCATCCAGAAAAGTGGAAGCCTTACCCAATAACATTGGAGAACTAGTTGTTTTAGACATGTGCAGACCATTTGAAATGTTGCTTGGTGGGTACAGGTATTTCATTACCTGGATTGATGTAAAAACCAGATATGTGATTCTTGAATTTCTCAAGAATAAGGAATGTGCAATGATCACAGACTCATTCAACCTGGTCATGGCATAGCTGCTGAGACAGAGAAGGGCAGAGGTGAAGATAATATGAACTGATAATGGAGGAGAATATATGGGAGCTGAGTTTCAACTTATATGTAGTAAGTTTGGCATCATTCACCAGACAATGCTACTATATACTTCAGAACTCAATAGGATCACTGAATGATACAACCGAACTCTTCAAGAAGGTGCCATGACTCTATTACATGATGCCAGATTTGTCAAGATGTTCTGGGTATTAGCAGTTCACACTGTGAACTTCATCTGAAATCAGGTACCTATGAAGCCTTTTAGAGAATTAAACTGAACCTCAACTGGTTTAGGATATATAGATCAAAGTGCTGGGTCCTGGTATCTAAAGCAATGAGGTAGAAGGAAGATTTCAAGTCAACAGAAGGAAAGTTTGTGGGATATTACAGTGATTCCAAGGCATATAAGGATGGGCACCTCAAACTAGAACAATACTAAAAGCCAGAGACATTATATTTGATGAACAAAACAACATAGACCAAATGGATGTGGCTGGCTTCAACATACTCATGCATTGTTCCCTACTTTCTGTGTGGTCACTGATTTCAGAAAGAAGATGACTCAGGAGGATGCTGAGGGTTTTGGCCCAAGTAAGGACTTAAGAACAGAAGGACTGGGGGTTGCAAAGTCAGTATTCAGAATGAATAATTATCTACATCCATATGCTACTTTATATAGTCTAAGAACTGGAGGTGGAAGATGTAGAACAGGGTAGTTGTTAAATCCGCGTGTCGGCACTTAGCTGGAGACTTCCGGAAGGGTTTTCGGGGGGTTCCAAAAGGGTTCCGAAGGGAGAGGTCATATTCCGAAGGTGGGTGTGAGGATCGGAATCGGAGCAGACGGAAGTCGGGAACGCCGGGGGTCTTGGGACTGTTCGCAGTATAGGGTGGTACGAGTGGTTCGAGGTCACAGGGACTTGGCTTCAACTTATGTGCTGCGCCCTCCTCGATCGTCTGTCCCTAATTTCGGAGAGTTGGAAAGTTTACCGGAAACTAATCGGAAACTACGACGCAAAATTAAGTTGATATTCGTACTGGTGAATAGTCCAGTGGACTGGTGGCCTATATACATGTATCTAGTTCTTGTACTATCTTTTACTGAGTAAAGACAAGGGGGGGAAGAGAGTACAAGGGGCAATATAAAACGAAGAACAAGGAGTGAGGTACGCGATGATCCTGCGCGTCGTCTATCAAAGGAACGGAACCTTGACTTCGGAGTCTTCGGAGGTTCGGAATCACAGAACCTCGGAATGTATGTCGGACATCCGGAAATCAGGTATTCAGGCTTTGGGCGATCAGAAAGGTCCCGGAAACGGTGCGGGTGGTTGTGGGGTTTAATGTGGGTTTGTTTGGCGGCATGGGCCATAACAGTAGTATAAGGTATGCAAAAGGGGATAAGGTATGGAAAGCATGTGAAAGTATAACCAAGAATAGAACAATGGATATAACCAAAAATAGAACAATAGACATAACTGAAAATAAAACAATAGACATAACCAAAAATAGAACAATAGAATATGACCGAATATAAAACAATAGGAATGTGACCGAAATAATTTTCCTACTGATTGTCTGCCATCTCTTGGCAAAGCAAGTCGACAAATGGGTCAATTCTTGAATTGCAAGAGTAAGGCTGATTACAGGCAGAGGAGGGGGAGGCACAGGGGCTACAGGTAGTGGGGAAGCAATGAGAGAAGCAGGGATTGAAGCAAAAGTTAGAGAGAGGACAGGGGGAAGAGATGGAGATAATGTGTTTTGGAATCATTAAAGAGGTAACTGTCAAGTACACGTACCAAGTATTGGGTAACTCGGCAGTGCTCACCGAACGATCAGTCTAATCCCATGTGCAAGTGACCCAGCCACATACAAGTCACTTGGTATGTTGGTCTTGGCTTGGCACATTTATCATCCACATTCCCCATTCCTATCTATCATCCACTCTTCCCTCACTCATTATCCATTAATCCCACCCTGTTTACTTCTTATATCTTGGCCCGTTTTACCTTGGGACATTTCTTTATTGTTTTATCCTCAGCCATGACCCTATTGTTTTATATGGTCATTTTCTATTATCTTATTCTTGGCCACATTCCTATTATCTTATTTTCATTGTTCTATTCTCGTTTACATTCCTTATTCTATTCTTGATCATTGTGGACAATACCTCCATATGCTCTCCATACCTTATTATTCTCCATATAGTGCATGTATGTAGATAGTTCTTTGTTCTGAATATCGACTAGGTTTATGCCTTCTTGTCTTCCCTTCTCTCATCTGAAGTCCCCTACTTGAGCTGACACTCTTGGAACTCTCCCAGGTATCTTATCTGTTCTAAATTAGTGGCATGCATGGAAAGTAGGGCACAATGCATGAGTACGTTGAAGCCAAGCCACCCCAATCGGTCTGCAGGACTTGGCCAATTCCCACAAGCATCATGAAGTTAGCATTATTGTAATAGTGCTCAGCCCGTCGGCATTCCTGGTGCATAACAGCAACCCAAGAACCATGACAAAACTTTGGTGTGAAGAAAGCCTAATCAAGTTCTCCAACAAGATGACAGTAAGTTAATGCCTGTCTGGATTGATGTCCAAAAAGAATTGTTTAGAGGGGGCCTTGACAGGTACAATAGAAATATCTCAAGGTAAAATGGAACAGGGTATAAAAGAATAAGCAGGGTGGGAATAATGAAAGATAAATAAAGGAAAATGTGAATGAGGAATGTACTGAGCTGAGACCAATGTACTAAGTTGTAAATGACTTAGTCACCTATGCATGGAATTAGACATTTAGCATTTGGTTAGTATGACTGAGTGAATTGATGCTCGGTAATGTGTACTTAACACAGAGGCATATTCAGTACACAAGACCTCAGTGTACTAACTTGTCTGCTAGGCATTAAGATTGAATGAGAAAGTGATCTATGCACTACCTACATATCCCAACCATCATTAATTACTACCACCACAAAATGATTCAACACTACTGCAAGACAATCCATTTCATCACCAATGGACCCTTCTGTTAAGTCTGCATGTCAGGTGCTTAGCTAGATACTTCTGGAGGGGTTTCTGGAGGCTTCCAAAGGGGTTTACAGGAGGGGGGTCGAGACTCCGGTAGTGAAAAGGATAGGGATCGCGGATTCACAGATAGAGACAGAAAGACAGAAAGACAGGAAGTGCTGGAGACTTAGGTTTGGTCACAGTATTAGGTTGTTACAATTAGTCGTTTGAGTGTTCAAGGTCGAAGGGACTTGGCTTCAACTTATGTGTTGCACCCTCCTCGATCGTCTGTCCTTAATTTCAGAAAGTTGGAAAGTTTACCAGAACTGAATCGGAAACTATGATGCAGATTAAGTCGATATTCATACTGGCAAATAGTCCAGTCGACTGGGGGTTTATATACATGTAGTTAATCCTTGTACTATCTATTGCCAAGTAAAAGAAAAGGGGGAGAAAGGAATATAAGGGGCTAATAGAAAAGGGAGAACAAGGAAGTGAGGTACATGATGATCCTGCATGTCGTTTATCAAGGAGCAGAACCTAGGTCATGGAATCGTGGGGGTTCAGGATTGCAGAACTTCAGGTTGATGCAATGGATTTACAGAAAGCGATCATTCCAGACTTCTAACGGTCAGAAAGTCCCAGAAAAGGTGTAGGTGGTTGTGGGGACTAATATGGGTTTATTGGGGGCATGGGCCATAACACCTTCTGTCAATATTAAACCAGCTGAGTTATCAGCAAACCATTATGTTATTGATCCTTCCTTTACATCCATCATAGGATGCCTAAACTACTGCACCATTTCAACATGGCCTGACCTTGTATATGCATTCAACAAATATGCCCAGTTCATCACTTGAGCAAATATTACATATTGGGAAGCCACAAAGAGGATTGTGAGGTATCTCATGCACACAAAGGAGTACAGAATAATGTACAGAGAGAGTGGGGATGGAATACAAGGGTATGCACATACCATATTGGGCTTTGTGGATGCAGATTTCACTGGAGACATAATGGACAGAAGGTCAACCAGCAGATGGATCTTCATGTTCAATAGTGCACCAATATGTTGGGCTTCCAAAAAGCAACACTTCATTTGCAGATCTACCATGGAAGCAGAGCTTTTTGCAGGGTCATTCATATCAGCTGAGGGGAAATGGCTAATCTGGCTTGGAAAAGACTTTAAGTACTTATTCACCCCAATCCCTCTATTCACAGACAACCAGTCCTCTATTATGTTCCCAACCAATGACATCAACAATAATTTTATGAAACATATTGATATACATATGAACAAATCAAAGCTGGCAATTTCACTCTCCATTACATCAAATCCAACAACAACCTGACCAACATACCCATAAAAGCATTGCCAGTGTGCAAGCATGTCTATCTCCTCAACATTTTAGGAGCTAGTCACA
>QLPI01017668.1:12427-31499 GCA_003314275.1 Chroogomphus rutilus | reverse complement strand
AACTTCGACCGCCCCTATGACAGAGGGAGGACCCCCATGACCATGTATTTGGCCCCTAACACAGGTAACAAGATGGCCAATCCAGGCCAACCTGCAACCCCATCCAGTGGCAGCAGGACTACCACAGATCTTTCGTCCAAAATCAGAAAAGACAGAAAACTTACACTGCAAGAACGGCAACGCCACTTCAAACAAAACCTCTGCCTCTTCTGCAGCAGATCAGGCCACTCAGCCAAGGAATGCCCAAGATCCACCACCACAGTCACTAAAGGGCACACAGCCTCCATGACAGAAGAAGTTGAAGAAGAGTCTGAGACATCGGATTCTTCGGAAACTGAGGAATAAGAAGCTAGGCCCCCGACTCCAGCACCAGTTGTTTGCATTGAACAATAACTATGCCAAAGGAAGTAAAAACAAACAATGCATCCAACCTTTTCAGGAATATGACCCCCCGTGACCAATCGTTGAAAAGATTTCGACCTGTTTCTGCAGAAACACTCCGACCCTCCAACTCTGACCCTCCGAACTCCGTCAGAATCCTAGTTGCAAGGACCATATGCTCACCCACCACGATCGGTCGATTGACAGGGAATTGAGTACTACTCATTTAGATTCATCCTAACTGATTCTTGGTATCATGAGCTAGCAGTTTTCACTCAGCACTCAATCCAACCCTCCAAAAAACTCCACTCAGGAAGAACTCTGACCATTGCGGAATCCCATACTGTCCCTTAAACAAAACAGTACCACATGTAGATTCTCATAGACTAAACCCTTCTTGTTATAATGTTAATGCGAGCTGTTAACATGATTCAACCGAGACTCAAATTTCAGGACATTCCCTGAACCCCAATGACACCACTGCCGTCCAGGCAACAATCTGGTGAAAACAAATACCACAATCAGCATGACTACCATGAACACCACACCAACCACAACCCCAAGCTTCCAACACAAAATACCATTAAAATACCAAATCAATAAACACACATCATCAGTCTTTGCCATAAAACAAAGAATTTTCTAGGTCAGGATCAGAAGGTTCCAGCTGTCAGAAAAAATCTACCTCCTTTTTGCCTCCTCCACTGCTTAACTCCAGCACTGGGACCACCACTCCAGGAACCGACCCTGCTGTCAATGCCACAACCCCCAGAACCACCGCTTCAGGAAACAACCCCATCGCCAGTGCCACAGCCCCTGGAACCACGTCTTCAGTAGATCTCCCCATCACAGGTGCTGAGCCCTCCACATCACACACCGGGACCACCTGCTCGATAAACCGCCCTGCTCTAGGCATCACATCTCCCAAACCATGTGCCAAACCCGTTCCCCTGGGAGCCCTTTTCTTTTTGGAGGTGATCTTCCCCACACCATATGCCAGAGTCAACCAACTTGTCACCACCTGATGACTCCAGGTTGGACCACTGTGCCCCCACACACTTGTTGGATGATCCCAAGATGCATTACTATTGTCCTGTTAGGTATCAGTAATGCTGATATTGTGGATGGGAGTCGGTCAAGTCCTGCAGACTAATCATGGTGGCTAGGCTTCAACTTACTCGTGCATTGTGCCCTGCTTTTCTGTGCATGCTACTAATTTGGACAGAAGAAAGACCCAGGAGGGTGCCAAGAGTGTTGGCCCAAGTAAGGGACTTCAGACAGAAGGAGGGAGGACTAGAGAACATAAACCAAGTCAATATTCAGAGTAAAGAACTATCTACATACATTCACTACTTATATAGGTTAAGAAGCAAGATGTAGAACAGGGTGAAATAAGGAATGGAGAACAATAAGGTATGAAGAATCATGTGGAGGTATTGTCCACAATGATCAAGAATAGAATAAGGGATGTAAACAAGAATAGAATAATGAGATATGGCCGAGAATAGAATAATGGGAGAGTGGGTGAGAATAGAACAATGGAAAATTGGCCAAACATAATACAATAGGGCCATGACCGAATAATAAGTGAATGCCAATTGTCCCAAAGGGAGATGGGTGGGGAAAAGGATGTGGGATGAAAGAATAATAGAGAATAGAGGGAATGGGGTAGGGAGAATGAACCAAGTGAAGTGCCAAATGTACTGAGCTGAGACCACATACTGGTGAAGAACAACTTGTCATGGGTGTGTGGGATTTAAACGGTAAAGGTTGGTTGGTATTGCCAAGTAGACCAGAGCTCGGTATCATAGACTTGACATGTCCACAGTGATCAGAAATAGAACAATAAAATGTAAATGAGAATGGAAAAATGAAATATGGCTGAGAATAAAATAATAAGAGTATGGATGAAAATAGAACAATAGGAAATGGCTCAATATAAAACAATAGGGCCATGACCGAAGAATAAATGAATAGAAAATGTCCCGAGGGGACATGGGAAAAAGGAAGGATGGTGGATGGAAGAATAACAAAGATAGAGGGGATGGGATGAAGGGAATGAACCAAATAATGCGCCAAATGTACCGAGCCGAGACCACGTACTAGTGAAGAATGACTTGTCACTGGTGTGTGGGATTAAATGGTAGAGGTTGTTCAGTTGGTTCTACCGAGTGAACCAAGGCTCGGCATCGTATACTTGACACTGACTTGTTTGGGCACTCAAAGAGCAAAATCAACTCTACCAGGAGTCAAATAGCTACTTGAGACAGTTGGCTGATGCCCAGGACTAGGTATGTGGGATAAGTTGGTTGCCTCTAGCCAAGTCAACTTCATCCAGTCTGGAAGGCTGGACAAGGCCTTCAGGTCAGGTTGGCCAGGAAGACAGACCAACTGGGGTTCAGGGGGGTTCAGGAGAGGGTGGAAAGGAAGTGGAGGATGGCAATGAGAAGGAGAAAGGAAATGAGGAGGAGGAAGATGGTGATAAGACTCTTTCAGAGTCTTAGTAGTTCCTTTGAAATAAATTTTGGTTGTAACCGAAGAAGATGAACCAAGAGAAAAAATGAGAGAAAAAGCAAAGAGTCATAAGAGAAAAGAGCAAGTGAGAAATGCCAAGGTTTTCTGGAGCCTCGGTCTGAATAGGCAAAGAGATACTATAAAAGGAAAAATAGACAGACTGAGGAAAATCAGAAATAGAGGGACCTGAAGACAGGTTTCTATAGAGAAAGCAAGAACTGTAACTAGATAGACCATCAATAACTATTAAAAATGACCATGCAAATGCAAGAAAATATGGAGAGCCATAATTGGGTTAAGGAGGCCATGGACCTGGCTTATCAGGGTAGGCATGATGGAATTCCATGACAATCTCAGGAGCATGGCTGAGCTCAGTTGCTAACAACCAAGATGTATCATCATCAGTACCTTCATAACCAGCCCATCAGACCAGGTAAAGGAGGTTACAACCTCTTCAGCATCAGTCGACCTTTGAGTCAAGGATTTGGCTATCTTGTACTTAATTTCACCATCAATTTTGACTGGGGGAGGTGGAGACTGGACTCAATTGGGTATAGAGTTAGGAGTCATGGGTTTAAGCATTGAGACATGGAAGACCAGATGTACTGCCCGCATAGTATCAGGCAAATGAAGAGTGTAAGAGTGAGTGCCAACTCAAGCGATTATCTCGAAGGGGCCAAGAAACTTCTCTGCCAGCTTCTTGGAGGGTCAAGTGGTATGGAAGAATTGAGCTTTGATGAACACCATTGATCCAATTTCAAATTTGGGAGCAGGGTGTCTTCAGGAGTCTGCCAAGATTTGGTACTATGATTGAGCATGACTGATTTGCTCTTGTTAGAATGAGCAAAATATAATATTTTATAAATTTTCAAAACACTCACAATCCTTTTGAGATATGAGCCAATAAATCAAATAAAACATCAATTGACAGCACTCTCAAACTATTTCACAATTATCCTATCAAATCTGGCTACTTCATGGCACATACATGCACATATACAGATCATTCATCACTGATCATCGACGATCTTATTGATATTTGAATTTTATGGCTCCTTGTTTCAACAATTTCATCAAGATACTATCATTCTATTTTTCCAACTCTTGTTTGACTCTCATTACCCTCCCATCCTGGTGTCTGCCCTGGTAAAGCGCCCAAGTGGAGGAAAAGGTGTCATGTGGGGTCATGGTGTGACTATATGACAATGAATATTGATTACAAAGGGTTTTCATAGGTTAATATGGCACTTGTAATGTTAGATTGTCTAATCTCACATACTATTCATATCTCTAATTAATGTCCTACAAAATAAGACATTATACATACAGAGCTCTATGGAGTAGTATTGGCAATCTGATAACTTACTAGGGCTCTGAACTCAACTTGTATAGATACACATGTCTTCACTCAAGGAGTCAACCTGAAAGGTTACCCATGTGGACTAGATGGTGTAGTGGTTAACACCATAGCTATATATGCTATAGCCCTGGGTTCAAACCCCAGTCTGGTCCTTTTCACCTCAACAGGTAATTAAATGCCATAGGGACCTATGTACATGTGTGAAGAAGATGGAGAAATTGTGCTGAGTATTGAATTAATATTCAAGAAGAATGCTGATTATTCGTGCACCTGTGAGTGCTTGTTCATTGAAACAAAGCAAATTTGTTATCAATCAAACCGCTGATTCAAATATTATCATTTCTATACTACAATCCTTTATTCCTTACCTCCTATTATTTCCATCAACATTGACACATCGATTTCTTGCCATTATCATTCTATTCAAAATGGCAGTAGCAAGGCGCCCAATGCTACTATAGTATCGTAGGACTGGCAGAGGTCTGGCCAACTGCTGCCCTTACAAACCATATTTGCTTTTGAGGCCCAAGATTCATATGTGTGTACATTATCATTCTCAACCATCTTTTTCTTTCCCAAATCCCTGTAAAATGTATTTCGCTTATCTGATGTCATGTATGATGCATATCTCCTATATGCTGTCTCAAAATTTGTTTTCCGCTTGTATTTTGTGTAGTATATATGCCTACAATGTGTATAATCAAAATAGACTCTTTTTGCCTTCAAATATTTTGTGTGAAAATCAAAATTCTGAATTCTATCATCTGTCTAAATTGATGGAATATTCTCTGTAATCTCACTTCTCACATTCTGGCTCTTAACTCTTGTCAGCTCTTTCAGGGCTTCATGAAGTTGATTTAGATCTATGGCAAACTCGCATGCTTGAGAGGAAGCAAGATTGCATTTGGGGTGCATGGTAAGGTTCAGGTGGTGTCCCTTGTTAGCAAAGAAGGGAGAGATACCTGTCGTAGCATTGGAAGCATTATTGTAAGTGGCAATAGTTTGGACCAGTTGTCCTGCTGATAGTTGCAGTAGACTCAAAGGTACTGTTCCAGGGTTTGATTTACATATTTAGTCTGGCCATCAGCTTCTGGATGATAGCCTGAGGTGAAATGTAAATGCATGTTGAGAGCTTTACCAAGTGACCTGAAGAAGTGAGGGATGAATTCGCTTCCATGATCAGATGTTACGCGGCTTGGTACACCATGTTTAGAGAAGACATGAAGCACAAACAGTTTAGCCAGTGTAGTCAAAGTGATCGTGTTGACCGTAGGAATGAAGATGCTTTGTTTCATGAGTCTGCAAACTATTACCAGTATTGACATGAATCTCGAGGACTGGGGAAGTTGTTTGATGAAATCCATAGAGATGGAGTTCCACAGATGATAGGGAATAGGAAGTTGTTTCAACAAGCCATAGGGTTTGTGTCGCTGTGATTTTGAATGCATACATGTCATGCAAGATTTACAAAATTCTATGACCGAGGTGTGCAGGCCTGGCCAGGTGTAGTCACAGCAGACCAAGGCTAGTGTTTTGTTTTTACTGAAGTGTCCTGAGAGGACATGGTCATGTTTGTATTGTAATATCTATAATGTGAGATTGTTGGAGTTGGGTATGTAGATTCAATCGTCTAATCAAAGGAAACCATCTGGGGTCTGCATCCATCTTGGGTTTGGCATTTCAGGAGTGCTGAGATGTAGCATTGCAGTAGGGTTAGTAGGGAGAGCTGAGAGTATATCAGAATAAAGGGTTTCTGAATCCATGATGATACTTGCTTGTAAGGTCAGAATGAGGAGTTGGGTAGCTCAAAGGGATTCCACTAATTGAGTAGTTGTGAAAATTGGCCAAAGATTTTGGGGATTGATGGTGCCATAGTTGCTACCTCCCTCTTTAGGGTAGACATCCCATCATCTAGTTAAAGCATCAGGTTTTGTGCCGAGCTTTCTGGGACAAAAACAAATAGTGAGGTTGAATTGACAAAGGTATTCAGACCATTGAGCCTGTCTGTGGGTTAAAACTTTAGTAGTGGAAAAGTATTTGAGGTTCTTGTGGTTGGTGACAACATCAACAGGGTCAGCAGAGCCTTCCAAGTAGTGCCACCACCATTTAAATGCTTCAAAAATTGCTAAAAGCTCCTTATCATGAACACCATAATTTAGTTTGGGAGTGGTGAAAGTATGGGAATGAAACACAATAGGATGAATCTTGCCTTCAGAATTGATAGCCGAAAGAATCACCACAAGGTGTCAGGCACCAGTAATGCTAACGATGCATGGGCTGAGTCAATTGCAATAGTGCCAAATTTACAATACTGATGGGAGGTGGCCAAGTCCTGCAGGCTGGTCAGAGTGGCTTGGCTTCAACATTCTTGTGCATTGCACCCTACTTTCTGTGTGTGCCACTGATTTGGAACAGATGAGATACCTAGGAGAGTGCCGAGGGTGTCAGCCCAAGTAAAGGACTTTAGACAGAAGAAGAGAGGGCAGGAAGGCATAAACCTAGTTGATATTCAGAGTAAAGAACTATCTACATACATTCACTACTTATATAGGTTAAGAAGCGAGATGTGGAATAAGGAATAGAGATTAATAAGGTATGCAGAGCATGTGGAGGTATTGTCCACAATGATCAAGAATAGAATAAGGAATGTAAGCAAGAATAGAATAATGAGATATGGCCAAGAATAGAATAATGAGATATGGCCAAGAATAGAATAATAGGAGAGTGGGTGAAAATAGAACAATAGAGGATGGCTGAAGATAAAACAATAGGGCCTTGACGGAATTAATAAATGAATAGTAAATGTTCCGAGAGAGAACGGGTAAGGGAATGGACAGGGAATGAGAGAATAGTAGGGGATGGAGGGGATAGGATGAGAGTAATGGTCCAGATGATGACCTGGATGTACCGAGCTGAGACCGTATGGTAGTGAGGGATGATATGGGTAATGGTCAGTCGGTTGGTATTACCAAGTGAACCAGAGCTCAGTATCATGGACTTGACAGTATCCCCCCTCTAGTGGCTGAACCCATGAAGCCAGTAGGCGGAGTTTAAAAATAGAATTCTGGGCACCAGTGTGACATCACAGATTGTTTGGGGAAGTTCCCAGGCTTCCCATTAACTGTATCCATTACTCCCATCAAAGGATCAACAAATCAAAACCATGGGTGCCATAACCAATGATGAAAAGGAGCAGCTCAAGCAAAACTGGCTCGAAAGACAGCATCAATGGGAGAAACAAGCGGAATGGGAAGCTGCCAAAGAGGCGAGAATGGAGGTGAAAAGGGCAAAGGAGGTTGCTAAGGAAGCATCTGAGACAGCAGCCAGAGCCACAGAAATCTCCTGCCTAGCCTGGGAAGCTGCTAAGGCAGCCGAAGAGAAACGGGCCTATTTGGCCCAGCAGATGGGAACTCAGGCTCCCAAACCAAAGGATGACGTGGAGGCCATCCAGAATATGAAGGAGTGGAGCAAGACACTCGAAAACGAGGGTGCCAAGGCTGTCAGGGATCCCAAAGATCTGGGAGTGCCAAAGAGGATGACATATAAGAGGGGTATGAATGTGGAAGCAGGGCCAAGTAGGAGAGGAGGGCCAAGGTGCGTGGGGTTGTTTCTTTATTTTTATTTTTTACTGATTTTCTCTTTACTAGCCCAAAAAGAGGCTGACCCAGGAGTGGTCTTCCTCCCTCCATCCTCCTTGTGACTACTGCAAGGAACATGGGGAGGATTGCTCGGTGAGGAACATAGGGGTGGCGTGCAGGTAGTGCGACATGTACCGGGTCAAATGCAGCCTGGTGGCACCTCAGCAGCACAGGATGAGGAGTTGGGAAGAGGTGGAGTCTGAGAGTGAGAGTGAGCAGGAGTAGAGTGAGCAGGAGGAGACAGAGACAGAAGAAGAACGGCCAAAGAAGAGGGCAAGGAGGGCTGTCACAATGTGACAGACCAAGTGGCCAGTAACCATGCGGCCAAGCGGATGTGAAATGATGGTGGAAATCCCACCGTCTGAAGGGTTGGGGTCTAGGCAACCTGCCAAGGTCTGGGAAGACCTGCTCCAAGAATGGGTGAGGTTGAACAGGTTACTCCTCCAATTGGTGGAGGGAGTAAGGTTCATAGATCACGCAATGGTGCCCTTGAGTGAGAGCCAGCACAGAGATTCGGAAGTGCTGGGTACTTTGGGAGTTCTGGGAGAGTTGGACGGGAGTGAGAGTTCAGGGGAGGATCAGTTGAAGGATGATGAGGGAGAAGAGAAGGGGAAGGATAAGGATGCTGATGAGGAAATGGTAGTAGTGGAAACTTTGAAGGATGACTGAGAATATATATATATATTTGAATGAAAAATAAGGAAGGAAATGGAAGTATGTGAGCAGAAGGAACAAGTGAATGTGCCAAAAATTTCAGCAGATTTTAGTCGTGATAAATGGAAAGACAGAGAGGGTGGGAGATGAACTGGGAGGAATGGGTGTGTCAGGATGGATAGGGATTAAGGTTGGGATGGAGATTGGGAGGGGTAAATGGAAAGAGTTTTCGGGAGAGGGATGTCTTTGGGAGGGGACATTGCATAGTTTGAAGTGTATCTAGCTAGTCGCTACCCTCCCTTTTTTAGGTAGACATCCCATCATCTACTAAGAGTGCTGGCTTTGAGCCAAGGGAATGGGAAAGAGTGATAAGAGCATATTAATGTGAATATACAGAGCAGATGAAACAAGAACAGATGGGGACAGACAGAAAAGACCTTGGCCGAATGTGCCGAGTGGCACCACTGACCGAGAGCTCCCAGCTAAAAACTTGCCAGCCGTTCTGGTATACAAGCATGCACAAGGCAGTTGCATTGAATAGGGCTATTGGCAGCGCTTCCAGTGATGGAACAGGATCCTGGGTGAGGCTTTTGGAGCAGTGGCAAGTACCAACTGGACTGAGGCCATTGGGATGCACCTAGAGGTGTTAGTGGTGTGATGGAACATAATACTGCCCAATACCCTGTTAATCAATGGATTATAGTGGGTGGGTGAGTTGTGACCGAATATTGCTGACCGACAGATCTAGTGACATGACAGATGGATGGGTGGACTGAGATTGTCCTGATGGAAGATTTAGTGACATGTCTATATATCAGTAATAACCGAATTAGCAGTACTGGATCAAAGAATTCTAAATGAGAATAAGATAAAGGGGTCACTATGAACGGATGCTGATATGATCAAGCATCAAGGTGGGTTGCCAAGAATATTTAGCACCCAATCAGATGACAGAAAAATTAAAGGAAAATATGGGGACATAGGGGCATTGATCTAAACCTCACTACTAGCATCTGCCAAGTTAACGCAACTCTTGGTGTGCTTAGAGGTTAACAGATGGCAGACTAGTCTTCGGTCACCATTGCCAAGTCCTCAGCATTGATGTCCAAGGCATCAACTGCCTGTGAGATGGAGTCAGGAGTGGTAGTCATGTGGGCTTTGGTTGCCTTGGAGCATTCGGCAACTTTGTAATTACTGGTGGCACAGAGGAGACACAGGTTGTTGTCCATGTGTCTTTGTCATTTGGTCAGGAGAAGCTTGCCATCTTTGCCGAGGGTCTTAGTGTACTTGGGTAGATTGGGCTGAGGCATTTTCCTGTCCTTGTTCTTAGACGTGTCCTTGCTGCTGTTATCGTGACTGTTATTTTGCTGGCAGTTGTCTGAGGTGGATCTGTTGCCCAGCTTGTCCGATTTTATATCCTTCTTTGGCTCATTACTGCCCTCCGCAGACTGTTCGGCCCTTCGTTCCCAATACCTCATGTCGATCCTTTGAACACAATTTCAAACTTTGTTGAGTGTATGGGGTTTGTCGAAATGGATGAGGCCATCTTTGATGTGCTTCGGCAGTGCCATGTATGCCTTGCAGAGGAGAGTGTTGTCGTTGTAGTCGACAAAAGCCATGAGCCTGTAAAATTCCACAAAAAAACCTAGTAGCTTTGTGGTTGTCCTGCATAGTTAGCTTTTCGAGGGCCATCTCAGCATCAGCTCTCTCATCCCAAGAGCCAAAATTGATCTGTAACTCATTGATAAAAAGCTCTAAATTGCTGGTCCAGCAGGGTTCTGTATTGGGGTTACCTATCAGGTAGGGCTCAAAACATTCCAAAGCCATTCCTTTCAGGTAGGAGACCATGTAGTTGACTTTTTGCCTATCGTCAGGGAATGAGTTAGGCCGGGTGCAGAAATTCATTCTGCAAAGGAAGATGAAACCCTTTAACTTCTTTGGATCGGTCCCATAGAAGGGTTCTGGTTCTCAAATTCTGGCAGCTTGACCATCTTGTCAGTGATTCTGGGCAGTTCTGCTAAGTTTGAGAATGGCATTCAAAAGGTCATTATTGTTGGCCAGGTTTATAGGGGCCCTGGCCCAGCTTGCCTGCCTGGCCTGTGGGGCTAGTCTGGCTTGGGAGGCTTGCCTGGCCTGTGGCAGTACAGCCGTGGATAAAGGGGGTGCAACTGTGGGTTATGGAGGTGTGGCTACAGGCTGACAGGGTGCAACCATGGGTTGAGGGGGTGTGGCTACCGGAGTGTGAGGAGGTTCAGGTGTGTTTGCCTGCTGGTGGTGCGAAGGCTGTTCCTTGGTTTTGGCATCTGTGTCATAGTGTACTCAACTGGGTTCATCCTCTGCTGGATGGGGTCCTTGATCGTCATTGTTGTAGTCTGCATATTCAATGTCCTCATTAACTACCTCTTTGATACATGGTTCTTGTTCAAAGGGGGAGGTGAGGTGCCACATTTCGACTGCTGGCGAGGTGTAACCAATGAGAAGGGGTGGGGTGCCAGAGGCTTCACGCTCCCTTCATTGATTTACTGTGGGGGTAAGCCAATTGTCATCCATGTGGGCTGTTGATCTAGTATGTGGGGGAATAATCGTAAGAACTGAGGTGGCATGGAAAGCAGTGTCACTCTGAATATACTGTTAAGTCTTGGTAGTGCCAATAATGCAGACGGGAGTTGGTCAAGTCCTGCAGACTGTTTGGGGTGGCTAGGCTTCAACATGCTCGTGTGTTGCGCCTTGCTATTCTGTGCATGCCACTGATTTGGACAGAAGAGGGACCTGGGAAGATGCCAAGAGTGTTGACCCAAGTGAAGGACTTTGGACAGGAGAAGGGCGGACAAGGAGATGTGAACCAAGTTGATATTCAGAGTGAGGAATTATCTACATACATCTGCTACTTATATAGGTTAAGAAGCAAGATGTGGAACAGGGTGGCATAAGGAATGGAGAACAATAAGGTATGAAAAATCATGTGGAGGCACTGTCCACAGTGATCAAGCATAGAATAAGGAGTGTAGGCGAGAATAGAATAATGAAATATGGCTGAGAATAAAATAATGAGGGAGTGGGTGAGAATAGAATAACAGAGGATGGCTGAAGATAAAACAATAGGGCCGTGACAGAATTAATAAACGAATAGTAAATGTTCTGAGGGAGAACAGGTAAGGGAATGGACAGGGAATGAGAGAATAGTAGGGGATGGAGGGGATAGGGTGAGAGGAATGGTCCAGACAATGACCTGGATGTACCAAGCTGAGACCATATGGTAGTGAGGGATGATATGGGTAAGGGTCGGTCGGTTGATATTACTGAGGGAATCAGAGCTTGGTATCGTGGACTTGACAATCTACCATAATATTGGTGTGGCTCCTTTGGTGTTGGTACAACTCATTTGCACTTGGTTTGGGGTGTGGAGAGAGTCATAGATAGTATCTCAGATGTGTCAAGTATATGATACCAACCCTCGGTTCACTTGGTAGTACCGACCAAATGACCTATACCATTTAATCCTACACACCAGTGACAAACCATTCTTCACTAGTATGTGGTCTCAGCTTGGTACACTTGGCACATCATTTGGTTCATTCCCTTCATCCCGTCCCCTCTATCTTTGTTATTCTTCCATCCCCTATCCTTCCTTTTTTCCCATGTCCCCTCAGGACATTTTCTATTCACTTATTTTTTGGTCGTGGCCTATTGTTTTATATTCAGAGATTTTCTATTGTTCTATTTTCACCCACACTCCTATTCTTTTATTCTCAGCCATATTTCCATTGTTCTATTCTCATTTACATTTTATTGTTCTATTCTGGATCACTGTGGACAATACTTCCACATGGTCTCCATACCTTATTCTTTTCTCTGTGTCTTATGCCACCCTGAATCCACATCTCACCTCTTAACCTATATAAGTAGTACATGGATGTAGATATTTTCCTCGTTCTGAATATCGACTTGGCTTATGCCTTCTTGTCCTCCCTAGTCCTGTCTGAAGTCCCTTACTTGGGCTGACACTCTTGGCATTCTCCTGGGTATCTCCTCTGTCCTAAAACAGAGGCACACATGGAAAGTAGGGCACAACGCACAACTACGTTGAAGCCAAGCCACCCTGATCGGTCTGCAGGACTTGGCCAATTCCCACCAGCATCGTGAAGTTGGTGCTATTGCAATAGTACTTGGCCCATGCATCATTGGCATTTCCAGTGCTGGACAAGATGTCAAGATCTAGGGGGTGGACTAGGATAAAACAACTATGATATGAGGTGCAAGAAATATATGTAATTGTGGCTATATAATAGGAGATTGTCCATTGAAGGTCCTGTGTCTTAAAATGATGTATTGGATGTGTTATAACAATCTTTCTACCTTGGAAGTATTTTGTAAAAATTCAGACTCCCTACTACATATCCAAAAAAGGCTATAAAGGTACTAGGATTTAACATTGTGTATTTCTACTTTTTCTATAACAGTGGTGAAGGAGTTTGGACCTATAGGGACAATGTCATTGTATTGACTTCCTACATGGCAGCTGACTCTTTGTTCTTGCATCAGGAAAGTTTTGGATGCCAAAGGCAGAGTGGACTGTTGTAGAATATGGGTCACATTGCAAGATTGGTGTTGAGAATGATGATGTGTCTAGCTATCATCGATAACCCAGTATATTCCAAGTGTTCCTGTGTGCCCAAAATGCTTATTTCATTTTTATCGTGCCATTTTCTTCCTCGCGCGCTTATAGCATGCCCGATATGGCAAGTAGTTGTGTGAGTGGCGTGAGAATTCCAGTTTTGAGATGGTTGGAGTTATAAAGTTTTGCTCTTCCACAAGTTTTCATAGAAAGTCGATAGGATTTTCTTGGACAGAAAAAAAATAGCGTGGGGCCTGTGGCGGAGGACATTGTATAATGAATGCTAAGTCAAGCCTGGTAAATTTGGCTATGCAAAAATTCATCTGACCGGATTTTTGCATCTGAGCTCCGGTCCATTAATGTTGGAATGTATAGGATTTGTATGTTTTACACACCAGGTTACCTACGAGACCTATGTTTGAAGTTGAACAGCCGACCCTGCACTGCCATCAGAAGTTGGTACAGCGCTGTGCTTCAGCGCGTAAAGTGGTACAGCCCTTATCAACTAGTGCATAACACCAGCCTTTCTGCCACTCGAACCATCTCAACCATTCGCCATCGCCGCTGAAAATCATGAATGTTCCAAGTTCCAGTCTTCAATTGGGAGATAAAAACCACGACCCGAGTATTACTCAAGAGAATGAAGTATCCAACGCGGAGGGACGGATGATATGTGAGGCTGTAGAGGGGCTCGAAGGTTCTTTGAACTCTGTTGGGGGAAACGAATCGGCTGCATGGTACGAAGGTGCAAAGCTAGAAGAGGTTGACATATCTGCTGCCACGAATCATCCCCCCAACAAAATACTCCCTACCACCGCTACACGACCCTCAACGCTTATGAGTGGTCCATCGAATGCACCCTCAATCCCCCGTATGAAACAGATAAAGTCAAAAGCTATTGACCTAAATGCTGGGTATGTCAATTTCCATTCATCCATTCATTATAGATACTAATTATTGTTACTGGTAATATTATTATTTCTTGCTTATACGCTGGAATGGTCTGACATCCCAGCTCTTTCCCAAAAAACCTTTTGAAACGGCTCTTAGGGATACACCAAAGAAGCGGCAGCAACAATGAGCCTCGATCAAAGTTTCCTGGCAAAACCTGGGATACGCAACCGGGTGTGCATCATCTGATATTCTTAACATTTTATGCTAAAACCCATACTTTGCCGTGATTCCAGAAGGACAATCCACCTCTTCGCCATTAATAAAGTTCAAAATGCAAGAAAGCCATATCCGTGAGCCCGCTGGTTGAACACTGGCGAACCCGGAGAGTTGACAGGGTCACGTGTTTTGCCTCAGATGCCAACGGGGATGTGAATATACGGAATGTGATCAGTAAGCATAAGAGAGCCTTACTACAATCATGTCACCATCCTTACATCTCATGCACGTTAAAGGAATAAATCATCAACCTACAGGGATGTCCCCAAGTGGTTCTGAAGATCCTGATGCATGTATCCTGCAACCTTTTTGTTGCTCACACGCACTGATGCCCAAATATAGATACTCACCTACACGCGGGATGATATCAACCTCTTGCAGACGATCCACCAACAACGCATCTATGTAGAGCCTTGTACTGACTCAACCCTAGATTTTGTTACAGTAAAGTTGCATAAAGCGAAGCGACCGGATGGTCGGATAGTTCTGGTCAAAACGTACCATGACTTGCCTTCTCTGTTGAAGACATCTCTCGTAAGTGTCCCGTTCTTTCGAGAAACTTGGCCGTTTGTAATCGTGTCGTAGTTTGAGCAAGACATCTCTTTGCGCAGAAATATCTTGTGGGTTGTAGTTGAAGATCAAATATGCCAACAGGCCGATTTCTTTATTTCAGGGATCCTTCGATATTGCAGATCATCGGAGCGAGCAGGTTCACATGCAAGATCCCGTTCGAGGTATATCACATGCCAGACGGAAATATCGAGAGTTTGGAGAGTTGGTTCACACGGACCCTGTCATCAGACCCCGTGGAGTTCATATACGGACTCTATGACATGGTTTGTCGTGGTATACATGAGGTTGTATTGATACTGATGCACCTGTTGGATCAGCGGACATCAATTATGGTTTGACACACTCAGGCCCTCGAATGATTCTTTATAGTAATGATCGATGACTAGGCTTTGGCAGAATTCCCATTGTCGAGAACAAGCATATACCCTTTGGTAATGAATTCATTTACTGAATTTAACCTCGCTGACAATCCTAAGTATGACCGTCTTTGTGTTATTGTGCAAAAAGGGCATGATCGACTCCAGTGGAAACTGATATATACCGGTGAATTATCAGATGGAGCCAGGAGTCCATGTGTAAGGTGCCATATTTTACCAATAGCTGATCCCAGTCATGACTTTGGATCACGCTAGATTGTCTGTGATATTCAGGATTGCATGAAATCTTCCCTTTCAATGTCTGTATTAGAATTTATCCTAAATAAATTTCTGGTATGAGATTATCTGTCTATAGGAGCAGAAACAATCCCGACCCCGTCACCTGGATGGCCGAGCTCATGCTTCGCTCGTCATCGTGGATGTACACCACCGAAGACCTCGTGGACATTCTTTGCTGTCGATATGAGGATATCACGCTTCCTATGGTTGGGGCTGCATTCTTCGAGCAAGGCTGGCTGACGGATGGTGCCTATAACATCCAATATACTGCCAGTGGTGCGGTCGGTTTGGGTGACATTGGCTATGCTGACAAAGATGGTAAATTTGTCGTCGTCGACAATGTGCATGACCACATGCAAGGAGAAACTGGACAACTGTCCTGGGATTATATCCAGAATGGGGACCTCTACGATATTCCCGCTGAAGCTATATTTAACCAAGCAGGTCATGCTTACCAACGGCGAAGGTAATTTCATTTCTACTTTTGTCTCGTCTTGTTAATCAGTCATTATAGACGCGTCCCTCTCAATATGCCCGAGGTTAGGTATATCCTAGTTCAGTTAGTTTACAATAATCTTGATAAGACACATGCATGGAACTGGTTGCAACACCACGCTCGCTCCATGATCGACCGTCATCTCCCCCATGAGCTGAAACTAGGTCAGTAACTCTGTAAGCACCCAAACATATGTTGAACAGCAGCGTGAGATAGTCACCGGGATACTCCGTGATTGGCACAGCTTTCTGAGACACCAATTGGACTCCCAGGCAGATGCCGAGGTGACAAATCCAGTGTACATTTTTTCAAACACCAATGTACCAAATCTCCGGGAATCAGGGGTACCAGAGTTTACGACGAGTTTTCGTGCCTCGTTCGACCCTAACCCCCAGTGGCTGGATGACGCCACATGGTGTGCCCAGGACGACGATTTCAATTCGACTGAAGTGCAAGATGGTCTCGTTCTTGAATCAAGAGCAAGGTAATCATTTCTCATTTTTCAACGTAGTAACGCCATGTTCACATACGAACAGGAGCCTTGCGATAAATTTCCTGCCACTTCCCATTGGCGCCGCTAGTCCCTTTATCTCCGAGACCGTGGACCTCATGACTGACAGCCTCATGTAACCGTCTACCGTATTTTGTTCACTTCATGATGAGTCCAGAATGAAATCAAAGCGGAGGAAAATAATATAACACAATGAGTCTCTCTCTCCCGCTTTGCTGTACACTGAGACGTCACCTCCACCCCATGTCATTTAAACTCCATCGCAACACCAGTTATCAACCTGACAGAAATCAATATTTTTCCACTTCACCTCCATCCCCTCCACCACTCTTTCTGCCCTCCTTGCCTGCTACTCCAGCAAGAAGTCAGTAACCGAAACATAGCCGTCCGTCGATTTCGAGTTTGCAACCGTTACGCAAACCACTTCAGCCAAACAAATCAGGCAAGAAAACCATCACACCATAATACTATATATTTATCTCCTTTTGGGGCCTATGTAAGATGACACATTCGGTCCATTATCTACGTACGTTTTCCGCTAGCGCTCAATGGTGGTTCGTATTGTCATGAGCGAGGCGTATTGCGATATGTCGCATTTGTACGTGCCGCTATCTGCTCATTTCTCATTGCTATTTCTTCCCTTCCTCTCTTCTCTTCCCCTCCCTTGTGCTTCCTTCTTTCACCTTTCTTTATTACGCGCTCTTCCAGATGATTGTAATCTTCGTTCTCTCGTCGCTCTGTTTCTGGTACCTCATGTTTCATCACCCTCTCCTGTTGTTGCTCGTTTCTTCTGGTCGTCTGTTGTAATCAACAGGTCACTGTCGCTACTCGCGAAGCATCTTGTGTTGTGAGTGTACTTGAGCAAGATAGACATCGCTTTTGCTCATGCTAGTAGTGTCCGAATCAATTTCGGGCCCCTTCTGACTGTCACTTCCATCTGTCCTCATTGCAGCGCACCTAAATAAGTAGTGAAGTATGGTATTGTCAGCTTTACCACATGCCACGCATGTCGGCGCGTTTCTTTTCCATATTTTCAAGAGATACTTGTTTAGGGATGTGTGGCTGGTCTGTAACCAGATCGCAATGAACTCCCGTAGGCCAGCCTATTTGCGAGGCAATAGATAGCATGGTGGGATTGATGTTGTGCGCTGTTTTGCTTTATTTCATGCTAATATCTCTGTAGCTCTGCTGCTCTGCTTAGTGGTAGCCTACCTCGACACTCGATAGGGTTGGGTATTTCATTACTGATGCTGCCTTCTGTTGCCACCACCTTGGCCTTCTCATCCGCACGTTCGTTTCCTTTGATTCCTTCAGGCCCTGGTGCCCAGCATAAGATTGGATTGTTTTAGCTTCCCTCATTTACCACAATTTCTGTTTGTCTATGCAGTCTGTTCACTAGGTATTCCCCCAAGATGTTCTTCTCCTGCTGTGTTATCTGTATTGCCAGCTGATTTGATTGTCTGGATCAATTATGAATTTTTTGCCTCATTCTGTCCTGAGGAGCCTTTGCCCCATCACTTCACCCACTAGTTCTGTTTCAAATATACCGTATGATGATCTTCTATTCCTCTATACAGTGATGGCCCTCTAGGCATGTCGGAGAAGACTTCAGCATCTGTGGTGTTGGTTTCCACTCCATCAATTGCTTGGTCTTTATTTTGGGCTTATTATTCAATCATGTGTTGGTTTCCGTTGAGGACCAAAGATAACCAGATGTGTTTTCTCTATTTTCTGTTGTATGAGACCCAATGCATGCATTTTTTCATCCAGTGGGGCTTGACAAGATATTAAGAGCCTTAGAATGTAGCGATAAAAGCAATAGCAAAGATCTGGCAATTTAGACAAAGAAAAAAAAAACAATGAAATGATTTTGACAAATTTCAGACTGATAGTACAATGACAAAAGAGATTCATTTTTATTTTACAATACATAGACTAAATACTACATGAATAGGAGATGGAAAAACTCAACAAAAATGGATACATGAGGGAGTGATACATACATCCGTACAGGAAGAATATTATACATGCAGATTTGATTTGGGAAGGAAACATACAATGGTATACAATAGAACATATACAATAGAACCTATAATCAGAAAAACAAACATGTTTCATAGGCTGGCCAGGCTCATGCCAGCCCTACAAAGTTGCACTGATGATTGTGCACCTCTGTAAAGGCAACCCTTCACTGACATTGATCTTAGCATCTGCTGGGCAATCAGCAGCAGTGTTTGAACAAAGAATATTTTGTGTATTTTGCATGCATCATACCACTAAAATGGCAATAGCTCAACCAGTTCTATTCCCACCAAAGCACAACTTCACAGTGGATTTAAAAATATCATAAAGTAGTTACCTAAATATTTTCAAGATTTTAAAATTGTTTTCAGGTGAATGCCACTCATACAACCCTGTGCCTAGTCTTGAGTGCTGTATTACCCTTTTGGGACATGGAACAACAAGTTTTAATATCATATATTTTCCTATATATCTCTTCCACC
>QLPI01017668.1:0-12334 GCA_003314275.1 Chroogomphus rutilus | reverse complement strand
GAAATGACATAGTCATTAGTTGTTAAAATATAGGGACTGAAATACTGAAATACTATCTAAAAGAATAGTTAACAATTGTATGAAATATGAGAATAAACTTGAACTCATACCTCAGTCTCTTGGAAAAGAGCTGAGGTCACAGAGTCATACAACTGTAAAATACAATGGCAAATTCAAACTCCTATCAAAGGCAGATATCAGAGATAATAATGAATAGAACCCATACCCTCTCTCTAATACCATCAGGTCTTGGTTGCCAGGGATAAGGAGAAGAGATGTTTGGGCTGAATATCAAATCCTTAACATTAGTCCTAATTGTAAATCTCCCAATGTAGAAACAATGGCAAGGCTTGTAAGGTAGAAGACAAATGGTTTCCACTAAGGTGTTAAATCCACATGTCGGCGCTTAGCTAGATACTTCCAGAAGGGATTCTGGGGGTTCCAAATGGTTTCCAAGAGGGGGTTCGTACTCCGGAGGTAGAGGGGCTAGAGGTTGGGTTCATGGTTGGAAACAGAAAGGCAGAAAGACAGGAGCACCAGGGGCTTAGACTGTTTACCGTATTAGGTAGTTCAACTAGTCATTGGAGTGGTTCAAAGTCGCAGGGACTTGGCTTCAACTTATGTGTTGTGCCCTCCTCGATTGTCTGTCCCTAATTTCAGAAAGTTGGAAAGTTTACCAGAACTGAATCAGAAACTACAATGCAGAATTAAGTTGATATTCATACTGGCAAATAGTCCAGTCAACTAGTGGCTTATATACATGTAACTACTCCTTGTACTATCTTTTGCCGAGTAAAACCAAGGGGAGGGAAGAGTACAAGGGCTAATAGAGAATGAAGAACAAGGGAGTGAGGTATACAATGATCCAGCATGTCATGCATCAAAGGCACAGAACCTTGGTCTCAGAATTGTGAAGGTTTGGGATTGCAGAAACTTCAGTTTGATGCAATGGGTTCAGAAAGTGGTTGTCTCAGGCTTTTGGGCAGTCGGAAGGTCCGGAAACAGTTCGGGTAGTCGTGGGAATTAATGGGGTTTATTATGGACATAGGCCATAACAGTATCCCTCCACTAGGACCGAGCCCTCAAGGTCCTAAGCTTAGTTGAGGCAGTAATTAAGATGGACATGACTGTGGAAGCTTCCTGTTTGTTTTCTGGGACGATTGTTGATTGATAAGCGCTGATGGTCCAGTTGCCTATAAGAGGGGTGTTTGCAGAACTGGGAGGAGTTTTTTCCCCAATGGAGAACGTAAACTCCCAACCTTTGGAAAACCTTGGAGACTTTTCCCATATCCCCCTTTATAGTGTGAGGCCAGAGGGGGGTTTGGAAGTTGAGTTGTGGTATTTGCAAGCCCTTGACGATGAGTTGGAGATTCTGCATGTCCATGCTATTAGACTCTGTGATTACTATGGTGTGTGGTGCCCTGTAGGGTTCTTCCCTTTTGTGATCCTTTTTTTAGCAGGTTATCTTTTGGGGCAGTTGTCGTCCAAGGACATTCCCTGCTGCAATAGGGAGCAGGGCAAGACCTTTGGTGGTCCAGTAAGGGTGGGTGGGTTGGAAGTGCTTGACCAATTCTCCACCTACCTAGTTCGTTTGGACAAGATCCGGGAGGATTTGTGCTACTTTTGGATTCTTCTTGGGCAGTACGACCATTATCTGTCTGGTTTGATGGTGTCTTTGGGAAATCACTTGGAGGATTTGAGGTTGGGCCAAATCCTGGTTGACATGTTGTTGGCTTTCCTGCAAGATGATTTGTCAGTGTCTGAACTCGATGCCACGTTCTTGGATGACGTGGATTGGTTGCTCATTATTCCAGAGGGTGGAGGAACAGGTGGCACCGATGGTTGATTCGGGTGGGGGTGGATGTTCTGGGGGCAAGTTGGGATGCAAAAAAGGTGAGGGTTGGGGGAAGGTTTTGGGTTAGGCTGGGGTTAGGGTGGTAGTACATAGTTTGTTTTATTGTATCATCTTGGGTTGTGAATTTCATGTGTTTAGATGGTGGAGATGGTGTGGGGGTCAGAAGTTCCTATTTATTCCCTTGAGTTGGTGTGGTTTGTTTCCGGTTGCTTCTCCCTTCTCCAGGGTGGATGTCCTACCATCCAACTAGTTTCTTTGTGGTCGGGGTCATGGTGGTTGTGGGTCATGATATTGTCATGATAGTTATGGTGGTCATGTTAGTCATGGCAGCCGTGGTGGCCAATCGCCAGGTTGTTGCTTAGATGGCAGTGTCATCAGGATTTGGAGAGTGTCCTGCAAATTCAAGTCTCAGTTATGAACCATGTCAATGGTTCAGCAGTAGGTATTAATATGTTATCAAAATGTTCTAGTCTAAGAGAGAATCTACACATGGTACTGTTTGTCTAAGGGACGGTATGGGTTTGCCATGGTTAGGGTTTTTCCTGAGCAGAGTTTTTGGAGGGTTGGATTGAGCGCTGAGTAAAAACTGCAGGCTCCATGGTAGCAAGAATCAGTTGGGACAAAAATCTAAACGAGTAGTACTCAATGCCCTGTGGATTGACAGATTGTAGCAGGTGAGTATATGGTGTCCTGGCAACTAGAATTCTGATGGAGTTCGGAGGATCGGAGTTGTTTCCAAGGAAATGGGTCGAAATTCTTCAACGATTGGTCATGGGTGTTCAAATTCCTGAAGGGTTGGACAGGTTGTTTGTTTTACTCCATGGGCACTGTTGGTGTTCAATACAAACAACTGGTGCCGGAGTCGGGGGCCTTGCTTCTTATTCCTCAGTTTCTAAAGCATTCGAGGATTTGGATGCTTCTTCAACTTCCTCTGTCACCGAGGCTGCGTGTCCTTTGGTGACTGTGGTGGTGGATCTTAGGCATTCTTTGGCGGAGTGGCCCAATCTGCCACAGAAAAGGCAGAGGTTTTGTTCAAAGTGGCATTGCTGTTCTTGCGATGTAAGTTTTTGTCAGGCACCAGTATTGCCAATGATGTGTGGGCTGAGCATTATAGTAATAGTGCCGGCTTCATGATGCTGGTGGGAAGCTGCCAAGTCCTGCAGGCCAGTCATAGTGGCTTGGCTTCAACATGCTCATGCGTTGCACCCTATTTTCTGTGCATGCCACTGATTTGGGACAGAAGAGATACCTGGGAGAGTGCCGAGAGTGTTGGCCCAAGTAAAGGACTTTAGACAGGGGAAGGGAGGACAAGAAGGCGTAAACCTAGTTGATTTCCAGAACAAAGAACCATCTACATACATTCACTACTTATATAGGTTAAGAAGCAAGATGTTGAACAGGGTGGCACAAGGAATGGACAATAATAAGGTTTGAATAATCATCTGGAGGTATTGTCTACAATGATCAAGAATAGAACATGTGGGCAAGAATAGAACAATGAAGTATGACCGAGAACAAAAGAGTGAGTGAGAATAGAACAATGGAAGGTGGCCAAATATAAAACAATAGGGTCATGACTGAATAATAGGTAAGTAGTAAATGTCCCAAAGGGGATCGGTTACAGGGAATGAAGGGGAATGAAAGAATAACAAAGGATAGAGGGGATGGGATGAGGAAAGTGAACCAAATGATGAGCTGAATGTACCGAGCTGAGACCATATACTAGTGAGGAATGACTTGTCACCGGTGTGGGATTAAACAGTAAGGGTCAATGGGTCAGTATTACTGAGTGAACTGGAGCTCGGTATCATGGGCTTGACAGTTTTCTGTCTTTTCTGATTTTGGACGATAGGTCCATGTCAAGCTTCAGGAGTGCCGAGATGTCGGATGGGAATGGCCAAGTCCTACAGGCCAGGAGTAGTGGCTTTGGCTTCAATATACTCGTGCATTGCACCCTACTCTTCTGTGCATGCCACTGATTTGCAACAGACAGGGTACTCGGGAGGATGACGATGATGCTGGCCCAAGTAGAGGACTTAACAGAGGAGGAGAAAGTAGAAGGGCCTAAGCCTGGTTGAGACCCAGAATGAGGAAGTATGTACATGCATGCCCTACTTATATAGGTTTAAGAAGTGACATGTGGAATAAGGAATGTGGGACAATAAGGTATGCAGAGCATGTGGAGATATTGTCCACAACAAGTAAAATTAGAATAAAGGAATGCAAACGGGGGTAGAACAATTAAAGATAGAATAATAGGAATGTTGCCAAGGATAGGACAATAGGGAGTGCCCGACTATAAAACAATGGTTGCGGTTGAGGATAAAACAAGGACAGGAAGTTCCGAGGTGAGGCAGATCGAGGAATGAGGAGTAGGCATGGAGGGATTAATGGATGGTGAATGGCATAGAGTATGTGTGGGATAATGACAAGGAATGTGGGTAGTGGATGTGCTGAGCTGAGACCGGCATACCAGGTGACTTGCATGCAGCATGGACACTTGTATGTGGACATAGGATGACTGCTCAGTCAGCACTGCCAAATTACCAGGATCTCGGTCCATGTACTTGATAGTGAGGGGCTAAGTTGCTGGTCCTTTCCTAGGGAGCTGGCCATGCATGTCACATCAAGCAGAGGCAAATCAATACATGCTCATGACTAGTATACATAGAAAAATAGAAATAACTAGCCAAATTTTAAAGATAACTTGCACACAGGTTGATACTGAAATTGCCAAAAAAATATGGAAATATTGTGATTGATGTTCTCAGGGGTAGAGTGCATATATGCACCCCACACACCCCCTCAAGCTCAATATATGCCAAGTTTTTTGGTTAGGATATTGACCTTAGGTCCAGGTAGACCCTTTGTCAGAATATCCACAACCATTTGATTGGTTGGGATATATTTGATTCAAATTTTCTTTCCTCTATCACATCTTGGATAAAATAGAGTCAAATGTCGAAATGTTTTGTTCTTGAATGCTGCTGATTACCATTGGCTATAGTAATTGCAGATTGATTGTCAGAATATAATTTTATTAGATGTTTAATTGGCTGAAAAACTTTGCTCATAAATTGTTTCAGCCAAATAACCTCTTTGGTAGCATGTGTTAAGGAAATCAATTCTGCCTCAGTCAACAAAAGTGCTATGATCATTTGTTTCTGGCAACTCCATGAGATGCTTCCAGAATTGATTTGAAATATGTAGGCCAAAATAGAGTGTTGGTGATCTTGTGAGGCCCAGTTAGTATCAGCATATGTGTTAAGTTCACGTACTGAGTACCTGGCTACTCAGTACTGCTGACTGAGCCATCTGTCTATGACCACACATGTGACCAAGCTGTATACAAGTCACTTGATCCCTCGGTCTTGGCTTGGCACATCCACCATCCACGTTCCTCATTCCTATCCCTCATCCACTCCTTCCTCATTCATCATCCATTAATCCCACCCCATTGACTCTTTACTCCTCGACCTGCCTTACCTTGGGACATGTAATCCTTGTTTTATCCTTGGCCATAACCCTATTGTTTTATAGTCAGTCACTCCCTATTGTCTCATTCTTGGCCATATTTCTATTATCCTATTCTTATTGTTCTATCCTCGTTTACATTCCTCCATTCTATTCTCGATCATTGTGGACAATGCCCCCACATGCTCTGCATATCTTATTGTTCTTCATTCCTTATTCCACATCCCACCTTTTAAACTATATAAGTAGCACATAGATGTACATACTTCCTCATTCTGGGTATCAACTTGGAGCAAGCCCCCTTATTTTATCTCCTCTCTCATCTAAAGTCCTTCCTCGAGCTGGCACCTTCAGCATTCTTGACACCCTCATGGGCATCTTCCCTGTCTGAAGTCAGTGGCATACACAGAAGGTAGGTGTCAAGCTTTGGTTACTGACGGACTTCGGTACTGCCAAGGGTTGTCGGGCGGACAATGGCCAAGCCCTGCAGGCCAAGAGTAGTGGCGTTGGCTTCAACGTACTCGTGCGTTGTGCCCTACTTGCCGTGCATGCCACCGATTTGCAACAGACAGGTACTTGGGAGGATGCTAGTGATGCTGGCCCAAGTCGAGGACTTTTAACAGAGGGGAAGAAAGTAGAAGGGCCTAAGCCTAGTTGATACCCAGAATGAGGAGATATGTACATGCATGTCCTACTTATATAGGTTAAGAAGCGACATGTGGAATAAGGAATGTGAGACAATAAGGTATGCAGAGCATGTGGTTATTGTCCACAACGAATAAAATTAGAATAAAGGAATGCAAAACAGAGATAAGACAATAAAGGATAGGATAATAGAAATGTGGCCAAGGATGGGACAATAGGGAGTGGCCGACTATAAAACAATGGCTGTAACCGAGGATAACCCAAGGGCAGGAAGTCCCGAGGTGAGATGGACCGAAGGGTAAGGACAAGGAGTGTGGATGGTGGATGTACCGAGCCGAGACCGGCATACCAAGTGTTATGCATGTGGTGTGGACACTTGGTTGTAGATATAGGATGGTTGCTTGGTCAGCATTGCCGAGTGGATGGTTCTCACTATGTGTACTTGACAGTAGGGTGCAATGCACGGGTATGTTGAAGCCAAGCCACCCCAATCGGTCTCCAGGACTGGACCAACTCCCAACAGTGTTATTGGCATTATCAATGCCTGACAATATCCAACTATGCCTTCCTGGTTCCTCTCTAGAATCAACTTCTTATCTTTCTTCTCCTTCAAATATTTAAATACTCTTTTCACTACATTCCAGTAGGCAATCCCTAGGTTGTCAAGGAATTGTAATAATAAAGAAACTACAAATGAAATGTCTGGTCATGTAGCTACTGCTGCCCACATGAGTGAACCAATGGCCTGCTGGTATAGAATCTCTTCCATAGCTCTCTTTTCAACATCAGTAGATGGGAATTGATCTTTTGTTAAGTCCGTGTGTCGGCGCTTAGCTAGCACTTCCGAAAGAGTATTCGGGTAGCATGGAGGTCCGTAACGGGGCCAAGGGCCGAAGACGGAAGTTGGACTGACTACGCGCAGAGGTGGAAGCACCGGAACTTAGGGTCAGTCACAGAATGGTTCAATCCGGTCACTGAGGTGTTCGAGGTCGAAGGGACTTGGCTTCAACTTATGTGTTGTGCCCTCCTCGATCGTCTGTCCCTAATTTCAGAAAGGAGGCGGGAGTTTACTGGAAATGAATTGGAAACTAGGTGCGAGACTAAATCGATATTTGTACTAGCGAACAGTCTAGTCAACTGGGAGACTATATACATGCGACTATCCTTGTACTATCTTTGCCGGTCATAAAACAAGGAGGAAGGGAGTACAAGGGGTCAATATAAAAGAGAAAACAAGGGAGTGAGGTACGCGATGGTCCTGCGCGTCGGTTATCAAGGTATCGGAACCTTGACTTTGGAGTCTTCGGAGGTTCAGAATCACGGAACCTCGAAATGTATGTCAGACCTCCGGAGATCTGTTGTTCAGGCTTTGGGCAATCGGAAGGGTCCCGGAAACGGTGCAGGTGGTTGTGGTGCTTAATGTGGGTTTGTTTGGCGGCATGGGCTATAACAGTTTCCCTCTACTAGGACCGAGCCCTCGAGGTCCTAAGCTTTAATTGGGGCGGTAATTAAGACGGACATTACTGTGGGAGTTCTTGGGTAGTTCCCTGGGATGTTTTGATCGATAAGCGCTGAAGGTTCGTTTGTCTATAAAAAAGGGGGGTGTTCGCGGAACTGGGGGGCCTTTCCCCAATGGAGAACGTGGATCCTCAACCTTCGGGAAGTTTCGGAATTCTTTCCCGTTTTTTCCTCTCCGGAGCATCATTGGGGGAGTCCGACGGGGGTCTCGAGGAAGAAGTTCGATGCCTGCGGGGCATTGATGCTGATGTGGCGGTGTTGCGGGCTCGTGCCGTCGCGATCCGTGATTCCCTTGGTTTGTCCAAACAGCTTAATTTCTCCTCCTTCTAACTTCTCCGTAGTGCAAGGGCGTTTCCTAGATCCGTTACCGTCCGGGGATCATCCTCTAGGTCGGTCGGCGTGGGGTATTATCCCTAGTGGCCTGGTGGCAGGGGCAGATGGTCCAGAAGCCTTTGATCAGATTTCTGCATTTCTGACCCATCTGGACGCTTTCCAGGCGACATCGAGTTATTTCCATGATCTCCTCGTGGCACTCGATAGTTGCCTGCTGCGGATTATCGAGTTGTTGGAACTGCATTCAGGGGAGGTTACTCTGGCTCGGAATCTTGTCGACGCATTGTCGTCCTTGGTTAGTCAGGGGGCTGGTCCCCAAGATCAGTTCTTGGGCGGTGTTCATCCTTCGGAGACCGGGGGAGTCTCGGGCGAGTCTTTTGAGTGACTTGGTCGTGGAAATGTGGATGTTCGATGTGAGGGGTCCGTTGGGTGGTTCTAAGGGGTTCAGGGGGGTAGAGCCTCTAGGGCTGGTCCAAGTTGGAACAGTTTGAGTTTGGTCGGGTTGGTTCCGTCCAAGGACTGGGTGTTCCATGTTAATAATAAATGGATTTGTGTGTTATTGGGTCGTGAGTGTGATCGTGGGAGGCATCGAGGTGGTTTCCTGAAGGGGAGCTGTCGGTGTTTCCCAATTGAATGGTTGTTCTCCGGTTGATTTCCTCCTTTTGGTGGGTGTTTTCCTCGTTTGTTCGGCTCCGGGGTCATAGTGTGATGTTTGCGTTAGTTGTGGAGATCGTAGCATTCATTCTACTGGTTTTGTCGCTTGGACGGGGGTAGTGTCGTCGGGATTTGGGGAATGTCCTGCAAGGCTCGAGTCTTGGTTGAAGTTGTTGGTTAGTTTCGATTCGTATTAATACTCTAACAAGAAAGGGGTCTGGTTGAGAGAATCTTTGTGGTGCCATTAGTCCAAGGGACGGTACGGAATTCTGTGAGGGTCAGGGTTCTTCCTGAGCGGAGTTTTCGGAGGGTCATACTGAGCACTGAGTGAAGACTGCTGGCTCCATATTGCCAAGAATCAGTTCGGACGTAGGCTAAACAAAGTAGTACTCAATACCCTATCGATCGTTGGATCGTGGTGGGTGAGTGTATGGTGTCCGGTAACTAAAATCTGACGAATATTCAGAGGGTCACGGTCAAAACTTATCGACGGATGGTCACGGGTGTTCGGGAGGGTCGGATATTGGAGTTCGGATGGTCGGAGTGTCTCCGCCTAGGGGCCGAAATCTTTTTCGATGATTGGTCACGGGAGGTCATAATCCTGAGAGGCTGGATGCTTTGTTTGTTTTACGTCCATAGGCATAGTTGGTGTTCAACGCGAACAACTAGTGCCGGAGTCAGGGGCCTGACTTCTTATTCCTCAGTTTCCGAAGTGTCCGACATCTCAGACTCTTCTTCAACCTCTTCCGTCACGGAGGCTGCTTGCCCCTTGGTGACTGTGGTGGTGGATCTTGGGCATTCCTTGGCTGGGTAGCCCGATCTGCTGCAGAAGAGGCAGAGGTTTTGTTCGAAGTGGCGTTGCCATTCTTGTGGCGTAAGTTTTCCGTCTTTCCCTAATCTGGACGAAAGATCTGTGGTAGTCCTGCTGCCACTGGATGGGGTCGTGGGTTGGCCTACATTGGCCGTCTTATTGCCCGTGTTAGGGGCCGAATACATGGTCACAGGGGTCCTCCCTCTGTCGTAGGGGTGGTCGAAGTCTCGGGTGGAGGGGGGTTCTCTGGCAATTTCTGATCGTCGCTCCCAGTAGCGGGCGTCGATGGATTGGGACAGGAGATGTAGTTGAAGCAAGGAATGGGGTTTTCCTATTCTAGGGATCTCGTCCTTAATTCTGCCGGGGAGTCCATTGTAGAACTGGCGACGAAGTGTGGTGTTTCCCCTGTGGACGTGGGTGGCTAGTCGATTGAATTCGACTACATATTTCGTGATGCGCTGATTATCGCGCATACAGAGGGTCTCAAGGTCTGCTTCGGCTTCTCCTTCTGGGTCGTGAGGGCCGAAGTTGGTTTTGAGTTTGTTCACGAACTCCTCATAGTCATGGAGCCAGTCTGGCTTGTTGGGGGCGGAGAGGGCTGGTTCGAACCAGTCCAGGGCAGTACCGGTCAGGTACGACAGTACATAGGTTACCTTGGCGCTCTCGGTGTCGAAGGCATCAGGGCAGTCACGGAAGTTCAGTTTGCATTGCACTAGGAAGGCTTGTAATTTTCTTGAATCGGATCCGTCGAAGGTATCTGGATCCCGAATCTTGGTGGTGCAGGGAGCTGATCTTCTGGGGCTGGCTAAGGTACTTGCCAGCATGACGTGATATCAGGCACAACGTTGGGTCCTAAAGCAGGGGCCCCTCCCGGTTGTATAGGAGGTGGCGGTGTTGCGGCGGGTGGTGCGACATGGTATTGGATGGGGGGTGGTGCAGCGAACGGGGGTACGGCGGGTGGTGCAACGGGTGGTGGTGCATAGGGGGGTGCCGATGAGTCTGTCGGCGCTGCTGTGGGTGGTCCTGAGCTGGACCGCATCTCCGAATGCGATGATTGTTGAATCACCGGGGGGTGGTTCACGAGGAATGGGTTGGTCAAGTTTGAATGCAGGTGTTGGTCTGCGTCCAAGAGTCCAGAGTCGGAGGGAGGCTCTGGGGGGTGAGCTGGGGTCTGAGGCATCTGGAAACTTGGTCCGGGGACGGGCAGTCCGTGGGGGACGGATGCGCGGCAGGCAGACACCTGAGTGATTGTCTGCATGGCTTGTGGACGTGTGATGGTTCTCATGCTTAATGACGATCAGGAGTGTGAGTACAAATATACTGTTAAGTCCATGTGTCGGCGCTTAGCTAGCACTTCCGAAAGAGTATTCGGGTAGCGTGGAGGTCTGTAACGGGGCCGAGGGCCGAAGACGGAAGTCAGACGGACTACGGGCAGAGGCAGAAGCGCCGGAACTTAGGGTCGGTCACGGAATGGTTCAATCCGGTCACTGAGGTGTTCGAGGTTGAAGGGACTTGGCTTCAACTTATGTGTTGCACCCTCCTCGATCGTCTGTCCCTAATTTCAGAAAGGAGGCGGGAGTTTACCGGAAATGAATCGGAAACTAGGTGCGAGACTAAATCGATATTTGTACTAGCGAACAGTCTAGTCAACTGGGAGACTATATACATGCGACTATCCTTGTACTATCTTTGCCGGTCATAAAACAAGGAGGAAGGGAGTACATGGGGTCAATATAAAAGAGAAAACAAGGGAGTGAGGTACACGATGGTCCTGCATGTCGGTTATCAAGGTATCAGAACCTTGAGTTCGGAGTCTTTGGAGGTTCGGAACCGCGGAACCTCGGAATGTATGTCGGACCTCCGGAGATCTGTTGTTCAGGCTTTGGGCGATCGGAAGGGTCCCGGAAATGGTGCAGGTGGTTGTGGTGCTTAATGTGGGTTTGTTTGGCCGCATGGGCTATAACATCTTTTGATAATGTTATTATTGGATCTAGTGAAGTCATATGTGTCTTGGCATCTTGTAAATTAAATTGGCTCAAAATCTTGTCAATATATGATTCTTGTGATATACTGATGGTACTGGCTGGTCTATCTCATTCAATCTTCAATTTAAGGGAAATGAAGTTGTAGACAGAGGCTGCATCATGATTTGAATATGTGAAGGTATATAAGAGTAGCCAATAGGAATTGTTAGAGGATAACCATCATCGATATCACAAATGGATGACCTGTACATCAACCCCACATATATCCGAAAGTTGATGGGTATATATTCTTCACCCAATACCAGCTGCCTAGACAGCACCTCCACCTCTCATCCCATCAAAATTCCTACCCCCTTGTCTTTGACAATCGAGCACAACAGGGTGCAACTTAAAGAAGTGGCATGAGATGCCATCAATATGTGAGAGCTGTAGACAGAAGGGTCGGACTTGAAAAGTACAAAGGTGAGTAAGGTTGTGTCTTAGGATTTGATTTTTTGCTTATCAGGTCTTCTAGTATGCCCACCTTGAAATGCAAAATGACAAGGATGACTCTCAAGTCATCTACTATCAAAATGCAAGGCATAGCAAGGCTGACAAAATATGCTATAGTTGAGGGGTTGAAAGGCTGAACAGCCTTGCAAATATTGCATCAAGCAAGGTAACATGTGCTTGTGTTTTGGAACTGTAAGCTGGTAACCTGAGAGCTGTGATAAAACTTTGGTGTGAAGAAAGTCTAATCAGGTTCTCCAACAAGATGACAGCAAGTTAATGCCTGTCTGGGTTGATGTCCAAAAAGAATTGTTTAGAGAGGGCCTTGGCAGGTGACTTGTCAATTACATGTAAAAATAATAGTTTATGTTTGTGAACTATTATTCTACCCTTGCCTAGGATTATTTCCACAGATGTTCCATAAAATCTAGTTTAGTTCTTTTATGATGTTTTTGCATACCTTTTGTATTTTAACCAAGAAACTTTCCACTTCAGTGGAAGGGCTTGAGATTTACTCTCCGAGTAACCTCTGTCAATAGTCTTAGTGCTCGGCGACCTACTTAAGAGAGT
>QLPI01017660.1:0-10674 GCA_003314275.1 Chroogomphus rutilus | reverse complement strand
TGGGCTGAGGTCTCTTAGCATGGCAAAAGAAGCCAACTCGGTTAGTAATCAACATGGTAGAGATATCAGCTCATCATTTCCCAGAAATTTTCCAAGATTGATTCCCGCCACCTGTTGCTACTCGAGGATGCTCGTCGGTACCTGCAGATGGCGTTTGAGACCATGTCACATCACTGCCTGAACACGTATGGCTCAGCGCTCGCATGGATCCCTAAAAGCGCATTGATAAGACATCACTATCCGACCTTGTTTGGTAACTTACCTAGATTAGTGGTGGGCATCGCTGGGTCATGGGGACCATTCGAGCATGTCATGACACACCCTTCATATGTACTCTCCGTTGGATTCTCGCCTGACGGGACACGTGTTGTCTCTGGGTGTGACGACTCTGCAGTTCGCATCTGGAATGCTACTACGGGAGAGATTGAGCGCATATTGGTGGGGCATCCAAATGGAGTGTGGTCCGTTGCCTTCTCACCCGATGGGTCACAAATCATTTCTGGCTCGACCGACGGCTTGATTCGAATTTGGAATGCTAGAACAGGGGAGGTACAGCGTATCCTCCAAGGACAGTCACAGTTTGTCAGAAGGGTTGCCTTCTCACCTGATGGAAAAATTGTTGTCTCTTGCTTTGATGACTCCACTGCTCAGGTATGGGATGCCACCACAGGGGAGATAAAGCGCATACAACAACTTAATTCGCCGGTGCACTGCATTGCATTCTCACCCGATGTGAAACATGTTGTGTCTGGGCTGCGCGACACCACTGTTTGTATTTGGGATGTCACAACTGGGACAGTAGAGCATATACTCAAGGGACATTCAAATTTTGTGAGCTCGGTTTGCTTCTCACGTGATGGGATGCGTATAGTGTCTGGTTCCTGGGACAACTCAGTCCGTATTTGGAATACAGATGGCTGGAAATTAGAGCGCATACTCAAGGGACATTCACATTGGGTGGATTCTGTTGCATTCTCTCCCGACGATACACGCGTCATGTCTGGATCGTGGGATCAGTCAGTCCGTATTTGGCACGTAGCTTCGGGGGAGACAGAGCGTGTGCTCGAGGGACATACGAGTAGTGTGATGTCTGTGGCATTCTCGCCCAACGGGAAATACGTGGCATCTGGGGCGGATGACACCACAGTCCGGATTTGGGATGTGACGAGCAACCTGGGGACGGTAGATCGGCGGTCATTTTCACGTAACAGTACAAGCGTTTCCTATGGTTCGCGCGCGACGATGGCTCGTATCTGGAAGACGATCAGGGGAAAGAGAAACAAGGAACTCCAGGGACATTCAGAATGGGTTAATTCAATTGCATTCTCCCCTGACGGCACACGAGTGGTGTCTGGGTCGGACGACCACACCGTTCGAGTCTGGAATTCCACCACTGGGGAGATAGAGCATGTACTCGAGGGTCATTTGCGTATGGTGAACTCCGTTGCTTTCTCCGCTAATGGGAAATACATCGTGTCCGGATCAGACGACAACTCAGTCATTCTCTGGAAGGCAGCTACTGGAAAGATGAATCGCAAACTGAAGGGACATTCAAGTTGGGTAGAGTCGGTTGCATTCTCTCCTGATGGGAGACATGTAGCGTCGGGCTGTGACGACGGCTCTGTCCGCATTTGGAATGTATCTCAAGAGAAGGTAGAGCATATACTCACTGGTCATTCACAACGGGTGCACTCCGTCACCTTCTCTTGCGATGGATCGCGTCTCGTGTCTGGCTCGTACGATCAATCAGTCCGGATATGGAATACGACCACCGGAGCGATACAGCATACATTGGAGTTACCTTCACCGGTGGACTCCGTTGTGTTCTCACCTGATGGCACGCACGTCGTGTTTGGCTCACGGGGTGGCTCAGTCCGTATATGGGACACTACCAGTGGCGATTCAACACTGCTACCGGAACACGAATCCTTCCAATTCCCAGATGGAAACAGAGTCACTCATGTTTTCCCTGGGCACTTTCATCCCTTTTCCCCTGGGGAGCCCCAGATTTTCATCTCACACAGGAAAGACTGGATTCATGCTGACTCACCACTGCAATCTTGCTGGATTCCCCCTGATTTCCGCAATTTCATTACCATTGCCCTCTCCACATCCAAAGTGTGCTTTGGATATACCTCAGGTCTCATTATCATAGTTGATCTCATGCCTATGTATCAGTACCATAACTAGTGATTGGTTCATAGAGGTTTACTGAAGATTTACAACTATATTAGTGTCTTCTTTTTTGATTGCACCCTCATAGTCTTGACTTGTTAGCAATTGAGAAAATTACAACATGGTAGTGGTTATCAAACCCAAAGGAATGTTCTTTCATATGATGGTTGCTGCCTTTTTTGTTGCTATATTTTCCAATCTTAAAACTGAAAAGGTGGTCTTCTTAGTTCTGGCAGACCTAAAGGAGATATATATTCACCACATCTCACACATGTCTTCCTTCTCTTGAGTATATTCTCATGATATCTGGTGCTATGTTGCAAGTGACAGCCTAAATGGTCACAGGATGGCTTTCTGCAATTATGTTGTCTTAATATTTATCATTTCAAGTTGGTCAGGAAACTATTATTTCTGTAATGATCTTTCAGAACTCCTAGAGAAAGTGGCCCTACTCTGTTGATGGCCAGGTTCAGCTTTAACTATTAGAAAATCAAAACTTCGGTGTGAAATCTTCCAGGATTCCCACAAGCCTTGGCATCTATCTTCCAGAATTAGTGATTGGCACGGATAACCCCCGGGTATTTTGTGCCTACCTGTACCCCTCCATACCCAAGAATACCCCTACCCTTAGCAATGGGTAGCGGGTTATTGTGGGTACGGGTATGGGTACCCGTGGGTTTAATGGGTATTGCTTTTACCCATGACCCACAACGGGTATTGTTCTTACCCGCGGGTTCAGGACAGAGCTGCGGACAACGCTATAACTGCCTTCGACCTCAGGACATTACCTGAAACGGCGCTCAAAAAAGCGCTCAACCCAAAGCCAAAAAATCAGAATGATATTGGGGTGTATCTACAGATGGCATATAGAGTGTGTGCTCAGCATTCCACCAATTCTGGAAGAATCCCTCTAAGAACACCAATTAACTCCGGCCCTACACCGTCCATGAGTGCACCGCCTGAGGGGATGAGAGGCACCAGTATCCAGACACCAGACATCACGGCAAGCCATGTGATGGCATGACATGATATGCCAGGGGGTGAGCGAAGAAGTGAGGCCAGAGGGACGGGATTTATATATCTGTGGTTCGGTTCGATTTGATTGTAGGGGTATATAGTGTCAAGAAGTACTTGTCCATGAGATTCATACTAATCAATGCAAGCAAATGATACAAGCGAGCAGAAAACAATGGACAAAACAAGCTAATAAAGGAAAAAAAAAGCTGACTATAAAGCAACCCATGAGGTGTGTGGACAAACGAGGCAGTGAGTGGAACGTGGGGCAGGAGGCAACAGGACTGGGGCCAGCAGGATTGGGGCCAAGAGGACTGAGGCCAGCAGAATCAGTGAGTGCGTCAGTTTGGCTGCTACTTGGGTTGTAAGAATAGGAGTGGTGCACGCTGTATGATTTGCTGTAGGGCTTTTTGTAAGATTTGCCATAGTAAGATTTGCTGTAGTAGCGCGGCTCATACGAGTCCATGTCATCAGCATAACCATAGGATTCGTAGTACTCCCTCGGGGCCAGCTGGTGATGGTGCTTCTGCTTCTTGACTTTGTGGTGCCTCCAGGGTGCAAGCTGCCCAGTCTCCCCTGAAATTTTGTTGGGCTGTTCACCATGGAAATCTTGTAAGGACTGATTGCCTGAGCTGCCATCGAGCAGAGCATCACCGAACCAACAATTGCTGCCAAATGGTTCACCTGCGAACTGATCGCCATCCACACAGTTGTTCATCTGCGACACAGTAAGGAAAGGGAAGCATCAGAGGTGTACAGAGTGACTCACTCTGGGACACATATCAGGATCTCCCTACACAGATGTGAGTAGACATACATCTCCTATCAGAGGGAAGAGGGATAAGTAGAGTAACCAGGTTTGAAACCCTGTCGCTACTTACCAAAAGTGCATGTTTGTCACTAGAACTGTGGCCACCTATAGGTTTCGGCCCAAGGTTCTCCGAGGTGCTCGAGTCACTGACAGGGAAAACCTCACATGTTCGGCAGAGTTCCAGCAATGCCTGGAGTATGAACTGGCATGCTGTACATGCCATATGCACCGCACACGCTGTATGTGCCATATGCATCATATGTGCCATACATACCATATGCGCCATACATGTCGTATGTGTCGTATGCACTGTATGTGCCGTATGTATCGTACGTGCCATACACGCCGTATGCGTCATATACACCATACATGTCGTATGCGCCGTATGCACCATACACATTGTACATGCCGTACGCATCATACGCGTCATACGCGCCGTATGCACCATACATGTTGTACATGCCATATGTGATATTAACCACAATCTGAATACAAGAGTGACTCTCACCTGCATAATAGTCAGCTTAAGCAAAGCCTTCTTTGCATTGATCTAAAAAAGAATGAAGAGGTAAGTGAAAAAATAAATAAAACCTCTAAAATCATGCCACACACTTGCTGAGTTTGAGAATAGAGATCAGGGTTCCCAACGCTGTCTCTTTGCTGTTGAATAACATTATAAAGACTGCATGAAACATGTAAAAAAAAACACTAACTTCAGCATTGAAAGTGAGCGCTATACGAAATGTCAGTGGACAACGTTGACTTTTTGAAACTTATAGAGGCCTTTTCACTTTTTTACGCCATTTGACACTCTTAATGTTGGGTCATGATTTTATTCCCCTGCACTTGTGTTTTGTTCTTGCACTTGTGTTTCTCTTTTGTTCTTTTCACTTTTGCATTTGCATTCTCTGGCGCTTAAAATAAGCGCCCATAACGACGCACCATTGCACACCTTTGGGTCTTGTCTTTAGCATCCATATTGACAAGCCCCAAAGGTTAGTAGTTACTCTGTTATATACTTGTCTTCAGCATCTATATTGACAAGCCCCAAAGGCACTTGTTGCTCTGTGTGTCAGTTATCAGTCTTTTAGACTTTCCCTGCCATCAGGTTATGGGCCCCACGTTTTAACCGGCTCACACTGCAACACACACTCGTCCAATCTTCCCAATACTTTGCACACACCTTTATACAGGTTTCATCCACCTTCAGTCAAATTTTCAGCCTTATCCATCAACATCTGACTCCACAACACCCTTATCATATCAATCAGTCATCCTGACTCCACCATGTCAACCAGTCATTCTGACTCTTCTTCTTTTCATCTCACACCTCTCAACAACACCAACTACCCCCAGTGGAGAGGAGAGATGAGGGCTGTGTTGCAGAGGAAGAAATTGTGGCAGCTGGTCATTGGGAAGAGGGTTAGGCCTGCTGATGCTGACAAGGCAGCTATTTGGGATGATGAGGCGTCTATGGCAGCTGGTGACATCTTCCTTGATGTCCAGCTTGACCAGAGGGTTCATTTGGATGGAATTGCTGAGGATCCTGTCAAGATGTGGACCAAACTCGAGTCTGTGCACCTCCAGAAGCGTCCAGGGACCAGATTCAATGCCTATGACAATCTTTTCGCACTTAGGATGCTCCCAGATGAGTCCTTGCAGTCCCTCATGAACAGAGTCGATCAGGCAGTCATTTCTATTCAAAATCTTCGTCCTAGCAACTTTATACTCACTCAGATGGACGAAGAATTGACCTGTATGGCCATGATCTGTGCACTGCCTCAGGAGTACTCCTCCTTCATCTCTGCTACACTCCTTTTGACAGATCTTGACAAAGAGAAGCTGCAGAGTGCTTTTACAGAGAGACATCTGACATGGCTCTTGCATCTAGACAGGGTCCTCCTTCCTCTTCTACCTCCAATATGGCCAAAACGAAGGTCTGTTCATTCTGTGACAAGCAAGGAGACCTCCAGAATGTCTATCGTCAGTATATGAGGGCAAAATCAAGACTGTACCATAGAAATCATGCACAGAGCGATTCTAAACCATCCACTGCCCCTGTGCATGCAAATAGCACCACACCTACTCCAGTTTCAGCCTCTATTGTCAAATTTGCTGGAAATGCAAGTGCTACATCATTCCCTTCCTTCACTCTCTCTTCTACACCACTTCAGCTCAATGCTGACTTCGATTGGATTGCAGACACAGGCACCACATCTCATATGACACCTCATCGTTATTGGATTCGCAATTTTTGTCCACTTGTCATTCCCATTCAGCTTTCAGACCACCAAGTTGTCTATTCCACTGGAGTTGGCACTGTGCAGTTTGCACCGGTGGTGGATGGCAGTCAGAGGCATACTTTAGAGTTTAGTCGAGTTCTCCATGTTCCTGCACTGCGCAACAACCTCCTCTCTGTCTTGTATCTCACTCGTCAAAAGCGGTTCATTGTCACCATTGTCCATGACCATATTACATTCACTCAGAGCGGAAACCTCCTCTTCACTGTGTCTGTAAACACTCACAACACTGCCCTCCTTGATGGTTCAACCATTCCTGTGGCTGAGTCTGTGAACTTTTCTAGCACTTGTGTCATGGATCTCTCTCTCTGACATTGTCGTTTTGCCCATATGAATCTAGAGAGTGTCAAACACCTTGTCAAGGGTGATCTGGTTGATGGTTTGGTGCTCAAGTCAAAGCAAAACCCTGATCCTGTTTGCGAACCATGTCTTGCTGGCAAACAACATCGAAATCCCTTTCCCTCTTCATCTACTCATGCATATAAGCCACTTGACCTTGTCCACACTGATCTTGTTAAGTCCACGTGTCGGCGCTTAGCTAGTACTTCCGAAAGGGCTATCCAAGTTAGCGTGGAGGTCCGTAACGGGGCCGAGGACTGAAGGCGGAAGTCGGACGGACTGCGGGCAGAGGCGGAGGCGCCGGGAACTTAGGGTCGGTCGCGGAATGGTTCGATCCGGTCACTGAGGTGTTCGAGGTCGAAGGGACTTGGCTTCAACTTATGTGTTGCGCCCTCCTCGATCGTCTGTCCCTAATTTCAGAAAGGAGACGGGAGTTTACCGGAAATGAATCGGAAACTAGGTGCGAGACTAAATCGATATTCGTACTAGCGAACAGTCCAGTCGACTGGAAGACTATATACATGCGACTATCCTTGTACTATCTTTGCCGGTTATAAAACAAGGAGAAAGGGAGTACAAGGGGTCAATATAAAAGAGAAAACAAGGGAGTGAGGTACGCAATGGTCCTGCACGTCGGTTATCAAGGTAACGGAACCTTGACTTCGGAGTCTTCGGAGGTTCGGGATCGCGGATCCTCGGAATGTATGTCGGACATCCGGGAATCGGTTATCCAGGCTTGGTCGGTTGGAAAGGTCTTGGAAACGATGTGGGTGGTTGTGGTGTTTAATGAGGGTTTGTTTGGCAGCATGGGCCATAACAGATCTCCATGGACCTCTCCCTGTGTGCACCCATTCTGGGTACAGATATTGGGTTCTGTTCATTGATGACAAGACACGCTTTCGCTCTTTCCACCCTCTCCGCACCAAGGATGAGGTGTTTGCAGTGTTTAAGCAGTACAAGGCTTGGGCAGAGACACAGCTTGGTCTGAAGATCAAGTGTTTGCATGATGACAAGGGTGGGGAATACATGTCCAATGAGTTTCAGGCTTTTACAGATCTGCATGGAATTGAACACCAACACACTGTTCATACCAGTCCACAGCATGGAGTTGCAGAATGTGCCAATCGTATAGCTGCTGAGGCCATTACCACCATGCTTGCTGAATCTAAACTACCTGCATCATTCTGGGGAGAAGCATTGGCTGCCTATGTCCACATCTGGAATCGCAGTCCCACTCATTCCCTTATAACATCACTCCATTCCAGGCATGGTATGGAAAGAAACCGTCTGTTCAACACCTTCGTGTCTGGGGCTGCACTGCCTATGTCCATGTTCAGAAGGACCAGCGCAAGGGACTTGAGTCATACACTCAGAAATGTGTCTTCATTGGCTATCCTCCTGGTGTCAAAGGTTGGAAGTTCTGGAATCCTGACACTTGCAAGACTCTAATCAGCAATGATGCTGAATTTGATGAGCACATCGTCCCTGGATCTTCCCCTTCACCATGTTTGCATCCTGCACCAACTCCTGCACAGTTCATTGACATCTCAGAAGATATGCCAGAAGTGGTGGCAACTCAAAACCAACCACATCTTCCTGTGCCTATTCCTGCACCAGATCTACTGCCTCTTCCTGCACCTGTCCCTGCACCTATCCTTGATCCTGCACCTGTCCCTGCACCAGTCCCTGATCCTGCTCCTTTGCGTTGCAGCACTCGTATCTGTCAGCCTCCCAGAGAGTTCTGGAAGATTGATCATGACACAATTCATCACAATGTCTCTCCTGAGTCCAATGATGAGGATGAGGATGAGCCTGTTGAGGAAGCAGCGGGCCTCATTTCTGTGTCATGTCATCCAGATGAGTTGCTATCTCCTGCTGCTGCCATGGAGTATGTCTTCAAAGTCAGTGGGATGGAGCCACGAACACTTGCAGAGGCATTGAAGTGTCCGGATGGTCAGCTTTACCTTGATGCAGCTATGGAGGAGATTCAGGCATTGGTGACAAATGGGACTTGGGAACTGGTCAAGCTCCCTGCTGGTCGTAAAGCTGTTAGCTCTCGTTGGGTGTTCAATGTAAAATGTCGTCCTGATGGTTCCATTGAGCATTACAAGGCTCGTCTTGTGGCCCAGGGCTACAGTCAGCGTCCTGGACTTGACTATACAGAGACATTTGTACCCACTGCCAAGTTTGCTGCCCTTCATGCTATTCTGGCCATTGCTGCCATTGAGGACCTGGAACTTGAATCCCTTGACATTTCCAGCACTTTCCTGAATGGTGAAATTGACACAGAGGTCTATCTTCAGCAGCCTGAGGGATTTCACCAGGGTGGACCAAATCATGTTTGGAGACTTCTCAAGGCACTTTATGGACTCAAACAGTCCCCCAGGGTGTGGAGCAAGAAGCTGGATACCGTCTTACATGAGTTAGGCTTCACTTGCATCCTAGTCCTAGTCTTTGTTGACAATCTCACCCTTGCTTCCAAATCTCTATTAGCCATTTCACATGTGAAGACAGAACTTGCAAAACGGTTCAAGCTACGTGACCTTGGCCCTACTTCCAGCCTGCTTGGCATTGAAATCACTCGGGACCGCTCACAATGACATCTCTGCCTCTCACATCTCTGACATGCTTGATCGCTACAACCTTGCAGACAGTGCACCTGTCACCACACCCATAGACCCAGGTCTCAAATTGTCATCCTCCATGTCCCCTATGACTCCTGAGGAGATTGCTGAGATGAAGAACATTCCCTATGCATCAGCTGTTGGCTCCATGATGTATCTGTCAGTTGCAACTTGCCCTGACATTTCCTATGCTGTTGGAGTCTTATGCTGGTTCAACCAGAACCCTGGCATGGCACACTGGAAAGCAGTCAAACACCTCTTTCGATATCTGAAGGGGACAATGGATTATCAGCTTGTCTATGCACCCTCACCATCAGGTGAACTTTTCGAGAGCTACACCGATGCTGACCATGCTGGGAACCCAGACAATGGCAAGTCTACCAGTAAGTATCTCCTTAAAATGGGCACAGGTGCAATCAGCTGGTCCAGCAAACTCCAAACCATAGTAGCCCTCTCTACCACTAAGGCAGAATTTGTTGCTGCTGTTCATGCTGGAAAGGAGGTGGTCTGGTTCTGACAGTTCCTTGGTGAACTTGGGTATACATTTAATTCACCCTCTACCCTTCGAATTGACAATCAATCTGCAATCTCTGTTGCCAAAAACCCTGAACACCATGGTCGGATGAAACACCTTGATTTGCGGTTCTTCTGGCTTCGTGATGAAGTAGCTGCTGGCACGCTCAGTCCTCTCTTCATTCCCACCACTGACATGGCTGCTGATCTACTCACCAAGCCATTGGAGCAAGTTAAAGTTGAGAGGTATAGGAAACTGATGGGGATTGAAAAGTGTATGTGAGTATTGAAGTGGTAACTCATCAAGGGGGGGTGTTGGGTCATGATTTTATTCCCCTGCAATTGTGTTTTGTTCTTGCACTTGTGTTTCACTTTTGTGCTTTTCACTTTTGCATTTGCATTCTCTGGCGCTTAAAATAAGCGCCAATAACGATGCACCATTGCACACCTTTGGGTCTTGTCTTTAGCATCCATATTGACAAGCCCCAAAGGTTAGTAGTTACTCTGTTATATACTTGTCTTTAGCATCCATATTGACAAGCCCCAAAGGCACTTGTTGCTCTGTGTGTCAGTTATCAGTCTTTTAGACTTTCCCTACCATCACTTAATGTAGACATTATCAGTAGTAAGAATTTGAACATGATTCAGGACATTGTGTAACTGCTCAACACATCCTGAATCATGTTCAAATTCTTACCATCGAGCGGAGCATCACCAAACCGACGATTGCCGCCAAACGATTCACCTGCAAACTGATCGCCATCCACACAGTCATTACAGTCATTCATCTGTGACACAGTAAGAAAAGGGAAGCATCAGAGGTGTACAGAGCGACTCACTCTGGGACACATATTAGGATCTCCATACACAGATGTGAGTAGACATAACTGTTGGGTGC
>QLPI01017653.1:0-13783 GCA_003314275.1 Chroogomphus rutilus | reverse complement strand
CCGAGTATCTGTCTGTCACAAATACAGTGGCATGCACGGCAAGTAGGGCGCAATGCACGAGTACGTTGAAGCCAATGCCACTACTCTTGGCCTGCAGGACTTGGCCATAGTCTGCCCGACCTTTCGACAACACCCCTCGGCAGTACCGAAGTCCGTCAGTAACCGACGCTTGACAGTAATCTCAAAAGATAACAATATGACCTACCGCTTGCAGGCAATGCAGATACTAAATGATTTAAGTAAATGAGAAACCTTAATATATGCATGAACTAGGAATTGATTTCTGGAACCAGCATATATATCCACCTAGTGACGGTGAACCCAGTGAGCATTGAAGTCGATTTCAAGCTCAAGTGAGGCTGTTAGACTATAATCCAACACCATGCTACAGATAAGGGACCGACGACCAGAAGAGGCTTTTGAAACATAGTCCAATTACTAGAGCATACACCACAGAAGGTAACAATCATGGACAAATTGCCGGGAAATTTGGAAAAACTATTTGGATTACCATGATTGTATGTGCAAATGAGATGGAGGCTATATTAGAGAATTCTCTTTTAAATGAGGACACAGTCATGATCAGTGAGTTCGGCGTGATCCTCAAACAAAAACTGGCCAGATGAGTGGTCAGAGCCGTTCATTGACTTAGCTAGACAGGGAGTGACAAGCCTGTTCCAGATCACAGAGTCACATCCAAATTTCAGGAAGTATATAATGAGATATCAGATGACAAGGTAAGCGCGTTCTTCACGGAAGTGTAAAGTGGGGTCCTGCACATAGACACAATGCTGTGTACCATTGTGCGGTATAATGCAAATAATCCAACTGCCACGCTTGCCTTACAATACACATATGCACATTTAATCACCGTCCATAGTATTTATTCCGAGACTCCCGTAGCTTCGCTCTGACACTACTAACCGGAGACTTAGGGTTGGTTGCAGGACTGGTTATTGTGGCCAGTTGTTCAAGTGTTTGAGGTCAGAGGGACTTGGCTTCAACTTATGTGTTGTGCCCTCTTCGATCATCTGTCCCTAATTTTGGAGAGTCAGAAGTTTACTGGAACTGAATCAGAAATTAAGATGCAGATTAAGTCGATATTTGTACAGACAAATAGTCCAGTTGACTGGGGATTATATACATGTATCTACTCCTTGTACTATTTATTGCTGGTCATAAAACAAGGGGAGGAAAGAGTACAAGGGGTTAATAGAAAGGGGAGAACAAGGGAGTGAGGTATGTGATGATCCTGTGCATCATTTATCAAAGGAGCAGAACCTTGGTTACAGAATCGCAGGGGGGTTTGGGATTGCAGGACTTTGGGTTAATGTAATGGAATCATTAAAAGCAGTTGTCCCAGATTTACGGTCGGAGAGGTCCCAGAAAAGGTGCGGGAGATTGTGGGGGCTAACATGGTTTTATTGGGAGCATGGGCCATAACAGTCTGACAGATTCATGGGGGTTAACATCTGAGCATGTCATATGACACCATGCAGCCCTACCCTCTGTGATCTTCTCTAGTAATGGCAGCAGAGTTATATCTGGATCCTGGGATAAGTCTGTTCATATTTGGGACATGGCTACAGGCGAGTTAGAACACATTCTGGTGGGGCATTCAGACATGGCGCTATGTGTTGCCATCTTGCATGATGGGATACATGTAGTGTCTGGTTCGAGTGACAAGTCAGTGTGGATCTGGGATGCAAATACAGGAGAGACTATGTACACATATGAGGGTGTAAGGGTAACCTACTGAGGTACTAATTCCAGTACCTGCTGTGAGACCAACAGCAGGACACCACCCAGCCCTGTGACCTACTCAGGGCCTAACCCAGGGACTCGAACCCTAAGTTTCCCACAGACACTATCAGACACTGACAGGGAGGTCAAGAAGTACATATATAAAAGACAATGTAGCTAAATACATGCAAGCTGCTTACCTGGCAGGGAGGTCTAGAAGAGAAGAACCGAGGACCCCCTTACCTAAGCAGCGACTGTATACCTACTGTGACTGTGACATAACAAATCTGTCACAGTCAACAAAGAAGAGAAAAGAAGAGAAGGGAGAAGGATTACAGTAATAATATAAAGAAGGAAAATAAAAGAATGGTTAAGGAAATAATAAAAGTAAAAGGAATAAGGGAAATAAGGGAATAAGGGGAGGAAAAGGAATGAAAAGGGAATGAACTGGTAGTCCCCTGACAGAGGGACATTCAGTTTGGGTGCTGTCTGTGGCCATTTCTCCTGATGGGATGCATGTTGTGTCTGCATCGTAGAACTCCATTCAGATCTTGAGTGTGGCTGCTGAGAATGTTAGAATTGGGGACTAATTACAAGCAAAGAAGCTACTAGTAGTGTTAATCAGCAACTAGTATAGTGTCTAGCTGAGTTTGTATTTAACCCCTAGCTCATTTTTGCCTTATACTTCCATGTGCATGGCTGGTGCTGTCCCTCCAAGTAGCCAGCCGCATTTGAAGTTGCAACAGGTTATGGGCCCCGGCAACACTGGGAATTGACCTGGAACTGAGCCACAGGTGGCACCCGTTAATCACAGCCTAGCTGCAGTTTATTGGGACACTAAACATGATGAACCGAAGGCCAGACGGCAAATGTACTTGCAGGTGGCACCCGCTCACGAAAATCAGCCAGAATGCACACAACGTGCAAGGCCATACTGCATGCACGTACACAGCAGCCCAGGCGTGACCTGAGAAAATGAAGAACTGGCCAGAGACCACACGAGGACAGTGGCACATGTGCAAGGGACCAGGACAGACATAGTGGACCTTGCAGGAGACGTGGTGCAGGCAGACCATGTGGCGGTACACTACAGTATCAATAACTGAGGCAGCTAGGATGCAGAAGATAACTGAGACAATGTCAGGGAATTCCACATCTCAATTTCCACACACACACACCATTTGCACCATCTTCCTCACACAGATCCACTTACCATCGATATAAGCCTTCATTTTGATCAAGTGATGTCACTCAAGTTCACTATTGACGCCAGTTGCGACAACCTGGAAGACTGAGGTGCTAGAGATCCTGCAGAGCTAGAGAGCCAGAGAGCATAGAGCCTGAGGATAGCAACCCGACAATTCGTTGTGAGCCGGAGGGAAAAGGTACCCTGCCGGAGGGAATGCTGATATGGGCAATAGGTTGAGTTGGCAATGGTTTCATGGTTATGAAAATTAGCAAGTGTACGCTTCTATACTTGAGGGGGTGTGTTGGAATTGGGGACTAATTACAAGCAAAGAAGCTACTAGTAGTGTTAATCAGCAACTAGTATAGTGTCTAGCTGAGTTTGTATTTAACCCTTAGCTTATTTTTGCCTTATACTTCCATGCGCATGGCTGGTGCTGTCCCTCCAAGTAGCCAGCCACATTTGAAGTTGCAACAGAGAAGACAGAGAGAGAGCTAGAGGGGCATTCAGATTAGGTGTTGTCTGTGGCTTTCTCACCTGATGGCATATGTGTTGTGTCTGGGTCGAAGGATATGAGGGTACTGATCTGGAATGAGGCAAATGGAGAGATAGAGGGTATATTAGAAGGATATTCAGATTGTATGTGGTCTGTTGCTTTCTCCCCCAACGGATCATGTGTTGTGTCTGGCTCCAATGATGGGTCAGTCTGTATCTGGAATGCTGCCAGCATGGAGATTGAGCATATACTGGAGGATCAATCGAGTGCAATGAGTTCTGTTGCTGTCTTGCCTGGTGGAACTCAGATGGTTGCTGGCTTCTTTGACACTTTGATTGGCATCTGGAATGCAGGGATGGGAAGAATAGAGCACATTCTCAAGGGACATGTGAGTCATGTGCAGTCTGCTGCATTCTCACATGATGGGATATGCATTGTCTCTGGGTCAATGGATTGCTCTGTCTGGATTTGAGATGTGAAGCAATTAAAATCAAGTACAGTCTTACATGAAGGACCACACAACACATCTCGCCCTTTGCATGTGATTCCAGGGAAGAGAGAATGCCAACTGAGCAGACACTCTTGTAGGGTAATGTCAGTGACATTCTCGCCTGATGGCACATGGGTCATCTCTGGGTCAGACGACAACTCAATTTAGATCCAGAATGCCAGCACAGGAGAGGTGGAGCAGGTGCTGGAGGGTCATGCCAATGTTGTGAATTGTGTGGGCTTCTCTCCTGATCGGAAGCAACTCATGACTGGTTCATATGACAAGTCAGTGGGGATATGGGGTGTGGCTACAGTCAGGTTAAGGAACACACTGGTAGGCCATTCAGCTGCAGTGTCATATGTTGCATTTTCACCTGACTAGACAAGTGTGGTTTATGGTTCAGTCGACCACTCTGTCCAGATTTGGAATACCAGGACAGTAAAAGTCGAGCAGATGAGTGAGGGACCTTCGGGTTCCATGTGGTATGTTGCTTTCTCCTTCGATAGTACACATATTGTGTCTGGCTCGAACAATTGCTCAGCCCAGATATGGAATGCGACTACTGGGATAGCAGAGCATATACTCGAGGGACATCACCATTGGGTGACATCCGTTGCCTTTTAACTTGATAGAACACAGGTCGTCTCGGGTGCGATAGATGATTCTGTTTGTATCTGGTATCTCAGCACCAATGAATTGACTGTATTGTTCAAATCTGAATCCATCCCATTGCCAAAGAGAAGCTGAGTCACCCATATCTTCTGAGGTGCATTTCAAATTGTTGCCCCAGAGGAGCATCTTGTCTTCCTATCTTAGGATAAGGACTGGATTCTTCCAGGCCCTCCATTCGCACCTTGCTACTTCCACCCTGAGTTTCGTGGCTTTTTCACATATTCATTCTCTAAATCCAAAGCATGTTTTGGGTATCAATCAGGGCAGGTTGTTATTGTAAACCTTAATCATGTCTGGCTCTAATTTACCTTCTAACAAATTATATAATGCTGTAAAAATATTAGTGTCCTCCTAAATTTTCTGATTAATCTAGCACCCTCTGAGCAGTTCTTGTACTTGGCTTATTTTGTTGCAAAACTATAAATCTTGAGTGTTACAGAAGTTGACATGGTCATCACTCAAAAACTTATAACTCCATGCATTCCATTCCCCCTGACACAAAACTCTGCAGTGAAGCAATGCATACTATATGACAGTTACACAAATATTTACTGTATTTTAGGAGTATATTAGGATTTTTGAAACCTCATTGGTTGAGGTTCCCATTGCCTGTTTAGTTTGGCCACATGGTCACATTCCCTGTTTCAGTAACCCCACTTTGCCACCTTTCTTAGCCACATGGTCTAGACTGAGCCTTTTACTGGATCAGCATACAAGATCCAAACCTCTCTTAATCAGAAAATCACCCATCAAATCAGTCTTGAAATGACTACCAATAAAATATAATAATATTGGCTGGCCATTTAAGAGTGAGTTACTTATGGTAATTAACTCTTAAATAACAAACCTTCAAGTCTAAGGAAAAACCCTCAAAAACAGATATAGTTTGCCTATCTCTATTCAGACCCACAAGGAACCACAATTGGGTACCAATTACCTAATACACTGAAAATGGCACCAAATTCCTGGTTCAAGTTCTCAGTCCACATTGTACAATAACTCATAAAACTGAGTCAATGTTTGGTGCTTTTGGACTATTCATTGAATAGCTTTGAATGTAAAAACATATATGAAAAAAGTGTTGGTGCATCAAAGAAAGAATATGATCAGGGCTATGCAACCATTAAAAATTATATAATTCTAATCAGGAGTGATGAAGATATGGGCAATTCAAATCAGGGGCCCATTGACTCAGTTTTGTAAGATGGTATCAGAACAATCAGAATCTGATGCTCCATCTATTATATAACATGCAACGCTTGATAGATGGTTACTATGGTAACCTTATCTTTTATGAGAACTCAAATTAAGGTATTTAATCCTCTCCAACATGTCCAGAACTTCACTACACTTCAATGCACCCCACTTCCTCTGCTCAAAAAGCAAATTTCCATAACTTGTCTATGCCACTCACTGCTCTGCTTCTCACTTCTCACTCTCACCTATCTCCTCTGGTATAGTCAGATTGCCATAGTTTGCTTTGAACCTCCTGGTGTCCTGGATATATCTGTATAGTGGTTTCTTCACCTTGGGTCTGGATAGCCAGACTTTTGTTAAGCTCACTCCTCTGTGCATGTCTTTGGTCAGCTCTTCCCTCTGTTTTGTATAGCTTGGGCATCTACTGTAAACATGTCCTGGTGACCTGATTCATCAGCTTTCTTGCATGCAGGGCACTTTGGTGATGATTTATTGCCAATATTTGCTAGATGTTTGTTGAGTCCTATATGTCCTGTTCTGAGCTGTACCAACAATGTTGCATGTTTGTGTAATATCCCAGCTGTGAATCTGGTAAACACTGTAGAAGGATCTATTTTGTGTACAATATCTGCATACAGGGATTTAGAAAAAGGGCCTTTTAATGCCATCCAAGTAATCCAGGTATCTATATAGCTCTCCTACTTGCTCACTGGCATTTGCCCTTTGGATTTGATAGGTATAAGCCATTCCTGGATAGAATTTCCCTTGGCTGCCTTCTTAGTGCCTTCTTGGCTTCCTCATCTGCCCTTTTATTCCCTCACACTCCCTTGTGGCCAGGGACCCATCTTATAACTATCTTGGCTCCTGGCAATTGAATGACTACCCCTTTTATTTGCAAATGTACCACATTGACTAGGTATTACCCTGACATTGGCTTCTCCCTCCTACAGCTCTGTATCACTCCTTGATTATCAGCTACAATCATGTAAACAAGCCTTTCTGAATTTAACAGCTTTGCCCCCATGGCTTCTCCTACCAACCGTACCTCAAACACTGTATGTTCATCCTTAGGACCTAGATAGCTCTACCACCTTCGTTTTAATACCATTTTATATAGGATTGCACCCAAATCTACATGTCAATTTATGAAGACCCATCTGAGTAGACCTTGATGATTGCACTATCAGCATTCACTTCACCTATTGCTTGGTCTTTGTTAGGTGAAATTTTTGTTTGGAAGGCAGGCTCCCACTTGAGACCTAAGATGACAGGTTGGATTATCTCCATGCAGTCTAGCTCTAGTCTGTAGGCATGCATGATCTTGTAGAGGGGGCATGGTGCTTCTTGACATATCTGCTAGCTGCTTGTCATACTACTGGGACAAGTGGATGGCTGTCCAGGAGTCATGCCATATGTGTGATGGCTCTGTAGATGGCCTTGGATATGAGGAGGAGGAACAGGAGCAAATTTGAAAGTGTGTGTAGTATGTCATTAACAGTGGTTCTTATCATGCCAGTTATGACAAGTGCCCCTTGTCTCTGAACTCTGACTAGCTTGTTGACAAGGCATTTGTGCATTTTCTCCATTCTGTACCTGGTATGATAAAAATGTTCGCAGCATAAAACATCCTGGTGTGGCTACCACTAGGTAGTATTTGTGCATATGCTTTGCTGCTGCCCCTCTAGATGGCCTTGCCTTCCTCCTGCACTGATTTACAAACTTGTCCGCCTTCACCAGTGCATAATTGGTGTGATTTTTGAATCTTAGCTCCTAGTCAAGTATTACTCCCAAGAACTTATGCTGGTTCGATTATGCGCTTGCCGATTGTGATTGACAGCTGCATTATGGGCCTAGTTTTTCTGAAATTTTTTTTTTTTTGATGTGTCTTTTTCTCTCTTTTTTTTTTTTCTGGTGAGCCCCATCAGTCCAAAATTTTCGAGAGAAAAATGGCACGTATGTGTCTGTGCCCAGCGCAGCACCCCATCACTCCTTGTCACTATGCTGGCAAGCATGTTAAAGGCCCCCTGTAGCTCTTTTCCTTCTGCTAACAGCATAGTGTCAGCAATGAACCTCACTGCATCTTCTCCTGCAGGGCGATGATGGTTATAACTGATGGAAATTCTATAATTCAGCTACATGGACAGTATCAATCTCACAAGATATCCAATTTGATGAAAAATCATTTCCTGGTACATTTACCAAATCTCATGATACTGATCCTATTGACCCCATCATTTTCCATGACCTTTGACAGGATGATGATGACACTATCAATACTAAACCTTTCAATTACCAACCTGCATCACCTGGACCAACTTCTCCAAACCCTTCTCCTCCGAACACTCACTTGCAACCACCATCCCCAACTGACATAGCAGAACAAATCTCGTATGGAGCTAAAGGTGATTCTGGAGGGACACCATCATACCTACATTCAGAACAGCACTACACACCTGAACTATCGACAGAAACTTCAACTCGTTCCTCATTTTTCTCATTGTCATCCTTTTCCCATCGATCGGAGCTTGTCTCAGGAACAGCATTATGGTGGCATGCAGGCACCCCAAACACCGTATCCATATCTTCCAACCGCAATCCTTTGGTCTCTGGTAGAAAAAACTACACCCAGATGAAAGCCGCCGACATCCATCCGCCGAAGAAGAAATACATTCCGTAACCCATGCTGGTGAGCATAAATGGTAGGCATTTCAAGATTACGAATTGAATTATCCTTGAATAGGAGAGGAATAATATGTCAGAATACTTATACAAGGACGGTTGGGTAGAGGGAGATACCAATTTAGCGTGGTCACTGGATAATGGGGGAGTCGATTAACGAGTGCAGGCATGAAAACAACTGGACTAACCTATTGTCATACCCAAAGTTCGAGTCCTCAAGGTGAATATCTCACTGTGAATAATAATACCGATTCCATTCCAGCTCACGGAAAAAAATACCACAAAGACATAGATGGCAGAAATAGCTGCCCAATCACCAGCAGACCTACCCGAACTCGTTGAAGAGGGGTTAGTGTGGTATGCTCCAATATACCACAGAGGAACCGCTGAACCTAACGAGCCCACGAGCAGCGCACGGCGTCGACCCACCCGATCAACAAGAAACACGGAGAAAATAGTACTGACGAACAGTTTCACAACTGCATAGACACCCGTAGCGAACAGCGCAGAATTCTGACCTGCCACGCCGAGGCTGCGGAATATTACAGGGGAGTAGTAATTTATCGCACTGATCCCGGAGAGACTGTGGAAAACCGTTATTGCGAGAGCGATTCCAAGGCGGTTGCGGTGACCACATGTGGAGAGTTCTTTGAATAGCTGAAAGTATGATGCGCCGTTTGTCAATTTTTCTTCACGTTCTAGCTGGGATCACATGTCTTCCAGCTCTGATAATACATATATGTGATCTTCGGGGAGTTGTCGAATCTTGGAGAGTGTTGACAGACATTTGGAAAACTGCCCACGCTGGGAAAGCCATCGAGGACTCTCCCATAACTGCACACGAAAATCAGCCGCCGGTAGGACGAATAATTAATTTATGTATATATATGGCTCACGAAAAAACATCGATATGGAAAATAGCCACCCAGGGATAATCTGCACGGCGATCGGGATTCGCCATTGCGCGGAGGAGCTATTCGAAATGTGTAAAGCAGTCCCGCAATTGATCCAAAATCTGCCATTTCCCGTCAGTGCATCGAATACAGGGACCATTAGATAATCCACAATCCAACACCTACCCCACCAATGCGCCAGCCTGAGACATAATATCATGGATTCCTACCACACGCCCCCGAATTGCGGAGGGTGAAAACTCAGAAATAAACAGGGGTATAATGCTGGTCGCGCCGCCGACACACAAGCCATTGAGCGTGCGACCGATATACATCATGTTTATTCTCCCATTTGCCAACGTCTGTATGAAGCTTCCGAGAGGAAAATAAACCCAGAGAGCTTGAGAGACAGGCGACGACCCCAGCGGTCGGAGATAGGGAGCACAAGCAACGTGCCGAAAAAGCAACCACCTTGGAAGATGCTGATGATATTCGAGGATACATTGTTTTCCTGACCTTTGGAGAGGTTATTTATGCCAAACGCGTGTTTGAATGATTTCAGGGAGAGGGTGGAACCTCAAACTTCGGCTTGAGTGTTAGTTGTATAGTGAGGAGAGGACTTTGGCACACGAATGAACCCAGAATCAAAACCAAATCCCATACTTCCAAAGCTGAGGAAGATAGCAAACAGATAAATGCCAAAATTATAGACTGCTCTCGGTGTCTGACGATCTTCCTTCAGAGAGAGCTGCATGATTAGCAACTGTTAAACAACAGGTGTCATGAGTGCAAAGCATGCATATATGAGGAACCTTTCAGCACGAGATATTCCAGGTGAATTCTTTTTTTGATTCATACTGAAGGTGATGAGTAGGCATGCTCTGGTTGTTGATGTGATAATTGGAAGAGGCATACATATGTGATGGGTGAGCACCATGAACACATGACAAGAGAGGAAATTACTTCATGAATGGGCATTAGCACCTCCAGGATCAGACTGCTGGTGTGAAAGAGATAACAATTCAGCACCAAATTCATGTTGTGTGCAGTAGAATAAAGAAGTGGTGGAACAAAGAGAGAGGGAAACCCAGACACAGATAGAGATAGACATTCTTAGCTTCCTCATCTGCCATTTCATTCCCTTGCACTCCCTGGTGGCCAGGGACCCACCTCATAACCATCTTGGCTCCTGGCTGTTGAGCAACTACCCCTTCTATTTGCCAATGTAACACATTGACTAGGTATTCTCCTGACACAGGCTTCCCCATCCTAGTGGTCTGTATTGCTGCTTGATTGTCAGCAGAGATCATGTACCTTGTTTTCCTTCCTGAATTTAACAGCTTTGCCCCCAAGGCTGCTCCTACCAACTCTGCCTCAAACACTGTGTGTTCATCCTCAGGCCCTAGACATGGCTTTACCACATTCACATTGTTTTTATATAAGGTTGCTGCCGCAGGGAAGATATACATCATGTTTATTCTCCCATTTGCCAACGTTTGGATGATGCTTCCGAGAAGGAAACTAAAGCCAGAGAGCTTGAGAGACAGGCGACGACCCCAGCGGTCGGAGATGGGGAGCACAAGTAACGTGCCGAAAAAGCAACCACCTTGGAAGACGCTGATGATATTCGAGGATAAATTGTTCTCTTGACCTTTGGAGAGGTTATTTATGCCAAACGCGTCTTTGAATGATTGCAGGGAAAGGGTGGAACCTGAAAATTCCGCTTGAGTGTTAGATGTATAGTGAGGAGTGGACTTTGGCACACCAATGAATCCAGTATCATAACCAAATCCCATACCTCCAAAGCTGAGGAAGAAAGCATACAGATAAATGCGAAAATTATAGACTTCTCTCGGTGTCGGACGGTCTTCCTTCAGAGAGAGCTGCATGATTAGCAACTGTTAAAAAACTAGTGCCATGAGTGCAAAGCACACATATATGAGGAACCTGTCGGCGCTACATATTCCAGGTGAATCCTGTTTTCATTCATACTGGAGGTGACGAATTCTCTGGTTCTTGATGCGGTAATAGCGGGAGGCATACATATGTGATGGGGTGAGCACCATGAACCCGTGACAAGCGAGGAAATTACTTCGTGAACAGGCATTAGAACCTCAGAGGATCAGACTGCTGGTGTGAAAGAGATACGACGTCTGTATGGAGATAATCCCATACTCCCAAAGCTGAAGAAGACAGAAAACAGATAAATGCGAAAATTATAGACCTCTGCCGGGGTCGGACGGTCTTCCTTAAGAGAGCGCTGCGTGATTAGCAACTGTTAAACAACTAGTGCCACGAGTGCAAAGCATAAATATATCAGGAACCTGTCAGCGCTAGATATTCCAGGCGAATTCTTTTATTATTGATACTGCAGATGATGAGTAGGCATGCTCTGGTTCTTGATGCGACAATTGGGAGAGGCATACATATGTGATCGTGTGAGCATCATGAACCCGTGACAAGAGCGGAAATTACTTCATGAACAAGCATTAGGACCGCCAGGATCAGCCTGCTGGTGTGAAAGAGATACCGATTGAGCACCAAATTCAAGCCATACTGTGAAAGTGACCGGTGTCGCTCGAACCACTGCCTTGAGCAGTGACGACCTCACCTGTTCCGTCTTTGTTGTATAAGGACAACTTCACTGCCGAAACTCCCCAGTTCCCTCTGATCTTACGCTGCCTAAGTTGCTCTTACAACAACTGCAATTCTTATTTGCAATAAACGTACAATGCGCTTATGCCAACTGGCTTTCATCCATCTGCCTCAGCTAGAATACCTGTTTTATGTTATTATTATTCTCACCCCCATTTACCTTGGTGCTTTTTTCCCACTCAGGGTCTTTCCTCAGAGTCCCATTGGACAAGTCGGGGCGCACGAGATATAGAACTCAGTGGTTAGATCATAGCACATGCTAGTCTCTATAACTAATATATGTTAAATTGATTGCAGTCAAGAGTGTGGGTGTTAGGAATCATTGAGCACAATATCATTTAATATTTCTTTCATGAGACTTTGAGATAAATCATCAGTTCAGGAATCAAGATGCTTAACAATGAGTTTATGGTATTTTTCAAGCCCATGAGACAAACCAAGTTAGGCCAGACATCCCAAGGCACATATATGCACATTCCAAGCCATTTCCACTAAGAAAATGTTGAGACATTGCTTTTCAAGCTATCCACACCAGTCACATCATCATCATTGAATATATATTAATCTTTGATACCTAGTCAATGCTTTATACTTGAACAAGCTCTATGCACCATTTTATCAATTTTGAAAATAACCAAAGCACTCAGCTGAGAGAAATTTCTGTTAGCAGAATTTGTCAATTCCTGGCTGGTTTATAGACCAATAATCAATACATGAGCTAGAGTGACTGCACATAACATTTCATATTTACACTTTTTCAACTTCACAGCATAATACCTGTTCAAGGAAGCTCCTCGCAGAAGTCTAGCTACTGCTTCAATAATCAATATAACCACTACATTGAACAATGTGATGGGAAGTGCTTAGGAATTAATAAAACCTCAGGGATCAACATGTGGGATGTAAAAGCTAATGTGATACTTGTGCTTATATACGTTGAATCATTAGGGCTGAGGGGGACAGAGCATGTAAAAAATCACAAACAGGAAAGGGAAAAAACTACTACATATGTCATACTAGTCATAGGGGAGTGTATAGAGGGATTATCATGGTAGAAAGTGATATACATATAAGGCAATGTAAATACAAACTCTTAGGGAAATATCATAAAATTTGATCATGTAAAACCATAAAATTATAAAGCATCTGACACTGGCTCAGGTGTATGTTCACATGTAAAGGTTTGAATCCCTTATAGGCACTTCAGTTGTTTCCATAAAGGAATGGGTTAGTTGCAGATGTGCTGAGAAGAAGTAGGAATAGATGATGACGATGATAGCACTGTATTTAAATGCCATGTGGACGGAGTGAATTGACTCCACTCCACTCATTGGATTCCTTATGGAACGAGCAATTCCTTGAATCGGATATAACTAATAAAGATCATGTGCATGCATGTGTACACCTCCAGGTTGAGTACATCCTGAGGCAGGATTTCAGTGTGGACGCGGGCACCACGGCTCTTGCAGGACCCCTATTCTCGCTTCTCTTACACTGCAATTTGCATTTTCTAAGTGCTGAGAAAGCACCCAATACTGAAGGGGGATGTGGGTAATGGGTCCCGGCAAATATTATGTCAGGGTACACCTTTCTTTCTCACGTTCTGGCGCTAGCATCGCCTCACCACCCTCGCATCCGCCCTCGATCTATCCTTGCCCCACCATCGGCGGAAACAACTGTCAAGGAATATATGTCGGATGATTTTCCCCAAAATTCACAGTCCACATCTCTGTCTGCGGGTATATACCAGGACTGGAAACATGTTACTATCA